>BMAO01037773.1:0-18250 GCA_019973975.1 Trichonephila clavata
TACGAGTTGAAACTAGAATTGCACCGAGGAAAGATTTACAGACTTTTAGATTTCCAGTACTGTTGCCACACAAGCATCAAATGGTCGACAAATTGGTAATGAGCAAACACATAGAGTTAGAACATGCAGGTACTCAGACACTGATGTCATGCCTCAGAGAATCCTTTTGGATAATTAAGAGCAGAAAGACAGTACGAGGCGGGATAAGAAAATGTGCCAAGTGTAGAAGATTTTCTGCCCGTCTATTGGAAGTCGTGAGAATTCCTCTTCCAGAAGACAGAGTCAGGGATTCTGCTGTCTTTGAAGTTACTAGCATTGACCTATGTGGACCTTTGTTGATAAAAACTGGCAAAAAGTGCTGGATAGTGCTTGCCACCTGTGCTGTTTACCGAACTGTGCATTTAGATCTGGTGACATCTTTGTCCACCGAATGCTTATACTGGCTCTTTGGCTATTCATAGCTAGAAGAGGACATCTTTTCACTGTTTATTCCAACAATGGAAAGAATCTTGTGGGTACAGACAATTTTTTGAAGAATATTGATTGGGAAAAAATCGAAAATTTTGCATCAGAAAAAAGAATTTCCTGGAAATTAGTCCTCCTTCAGCACCCTGGTGGGGTGGCTTCTGGGAGAGGCTGATAGGATTATTAAAGAGCATTGTGAGAAAAGTTCTGGGGAGAGCTTGTTTGAACGAAGAAGAATTGGTCACTGTGTTATGCGACACAGAGAGCTTAATTAATTCTCTCCCTTAATATACCTCTCAGAGAATCCTGATGAACTATCAGCACTTACACCTTCTATGTTTCTCCAGGAAATTAGAGAGGTTGATGTTCCAGATCTGGACATGATAGATTCAAAAAGATTGAACTAGAGGTGCGCTTATAGACTAAAATTGCGTCAAGATCTGCGAAACCGCTTCAGAAATGAGTATCTAGGGATATTGAAAGATTATTCAAAAGTTAAAGGAGAGTCGTTCATTGAAGAAGGTGACCTCGTTCTAATTGGTGATACCAACAACAAAAGAATCATCTGGCCTCTAGGTAAAGTCACAAGGATGTATAAAGGAAAAGACAGAAGAGTGCGTGTAGTGGAAGTGTAATGAGACCAATTCAGAAACTCTATCCGCTAGAAGTGACTACAGCTGACTCTTTGTCATCAACAGAAAGAGATGTAGAGAATGGTTCTTCCCTCGATCAAGATCAAATCCCTGAGTTGCAAGGAGTGCTCCGTTCTCGTTATGGAAGACTTTTGAAAGAAACCAATAGACTTGATAATCCATAAACTATCATGAACTCGTGATTTTTATCATGCTAATTTTGGACTCATATTTGAACTTTTATGGACTTTAATCTTATTTGTTATTGTTATTTTAATGTGTTTTTTAGTCTTTTTCAGGACATTTATTCTTACTCTTGTGACTGCTGTTTTGGATTCTTCTAAAACTTCGAATCCACAGGTGGGAGAGTGTCACAAACTCCCATCTTCTTAGAAGCGACAGCAGCGCCACCTTTTTTTAAAGGAACTAATTGACTCAGAATCGAAATGGACGCGTAGGAGAAACATATTGAAACTACGCGATAGAAACTAAAATTGATATAGATATATAGAAATGTTATTTGTTTAATATAATTAGTGTCGTAGTAATCGTGTAATGTTCCATGTATTATTATTATGTGTGCTGCAGCAATTAAAAACATATAGAAATTCACAAAAGGGCTTTTTATTCATGGACTTTGGTTTTAATCAAATCGTGGCAGCCTTCCATTGACAAGGTAATTGAATATTTTCTTCATTTTAAGTAACAAAAAATAAAAACCCGTATAAAGGGAAACAATCACAACTTATCACCAAAGAGTCTGCCATGTTCATGATTTTAAAACCGGATATTGTAATCTTCTTTCCTTCACGTATTCTGACCTATCACAAATGTCTTTGCCAGAAATCATATGATTTTAAAGGGTTCCGTTTGATGAAACACGTAAAAGTGAAGATATCCAGTGCTAAAAAAGAATACTTTTGTGAAATGTGTGAGATGTTCAAGTGCGGTTGCCCGCGTGTAGTTGTTTTGTTGTGTTTTGGGGCGTCGATTTATCTTTGTGTAAAATAAATACAGATTTTAACTTATCACACAAGAAGCCTTAATCCATTATAGACACCCACAGCGTTTATACATGTCCTAATTCAAGTGGCATCCTTTCAAATATATACATATGGTGTGAAAAATTAAAAATAAGTGTGATGTCTTTAAGTGTTTAAAACTAAGTGTGAATAAGGTGTAAAATGAATGTCAGACGGAATGAAAAATTTGTCATACCTACCAGATTTCCATAATTAAACTCGAAATTTACGAGCTGTTTGTAGCAAAAACTATGCAGATTGCATGAAAAATGGGTAATGAAATGATGAAACTTTTATCGAGGGAAAAAATAATGAGTTTCAAAAACCAACACTAGATGATGTTACCCAATGAAGTAAACTATTGGTATATGCAAATATCGCAATCACAGTAATCATATGTGAGCGCCGCAACCCTCGGGCTATAAAGAGGCTAGACACGAACCGCAGTCATACTTGTTTCCAAGTCAAGGAAGATGAGGTTGACTTTCAAGAATCGTGCTTTACTAGTAAAATTGCTTTGCTAGACTCTGCTGCCGAATTGTATGCTAGACTCTGCTAGTAAAAATTTAGGCCTCTGAAACGGTTACGAGAAGGTCTACTGTGTAGTCAAGGACTATCAAACAGATTAGGAAATTTGAAGCTGAGAACACTGGGGATTCAGCCAGGAAGGGGATGAAAGTGAGTTACACCAAAGGTAGTGGACGATGTAGACAGATCACAAAGATCTCAAGGATCTAGTGTTCGGCGCAGTGCAGCATCTGTTGACCAACCTCATTCTACACTTCATAAGATTCTTCGGAAGATCTTACGCTTCTATCCCTATAAACTGTCGCTACAGCAGCAGTTCCTACCAGATAATCTGGATAGTCGACACACTTTTGCATTGTGGTTTCTTGCGCGGTTGAGCTCCAGGATGAAGGTCTATGGAACATTTTGGGGACCGACGAGGTTTTCTTTCATCTGGAAGGTGCAGTCAACACGCACATTTGGCGTATTTGGGCTGAATTTACTGAAACCTTCATTGTGGGTCAGTTTTTTTTTAGAAGCACAACGCTACATTTCCTGTGACATGCACCGCCACTGGTCAAAATTCGCTTCATTATTAAAGCAATTTATTATTACGGCTCATCAGGCAAGAAGATGTTATACAACCACAGTGTTTATGCAGGATGGTGCTCCTCCGCATATCGCCCGTTCAGTGAAACAAGTGCTCCGCCACGCAGATGATGACAGCAACATCAGTCAGTAGTTTGCAACATCTTGGTTTCCTAGATCCCCCGACTTTAATCTTTGAGACTTTTGGCAGTGGAGATACCTCAAGGCCATGGTCTACCGTGACCCCATCACATCTCTATACGACCTTAAAGAAAGCATAGAACGCCATGTGCGTAATATTCTCCAGTTCATATGCTTTCAAAGTGAACATACTATTTACGTTTTCAGATGGTAGCAGACATTGGTGGTAACATACCGAGCAGGTTTTGTAAAGTGTACCATGGTCTACCGTGATCCCATCACATCTCTATACGACATTAAAGAAAGCATAGAACGCCATGTGCGTAATATTCTCCAGTTCATATTGCTTTCAACAGTTGAACATACTAATCTACATTTTCAGATGGTAGCAGATATTGGTGGATAACATACCGAGCAGGTTTTGTAAAGTTTTGTAGATTATTTAAATGTTCTTAATAAAGCTACGATACGCCACCTACGGGTTGTTTTTGAAACTAATTGTTTTTCTCTCTCGATAAAATGTCCATCATTGGATTCTGCCATTACCCAGTTTCACGCAATTATGATGCATAGTTTTGCTACAGACTCCTAGAAAATTTAAAGTTTAATTATGAACACCCGGTATTTACAAGGTTATTGCAAATAAGGGAAACGAAAAAAGAAGAAAGGAATTTTTTGTTTCATTAAACCCTTAATTACTTAAAAAAACTTGATTATTTTAATATTATATTAATGAAAAGATCATGATTTTTATTACTGATTAACAGAAGTAGAACAAAAAGCACTAAATCTGGATATTCACGTAGAAATTAATCACTTAATTAAATTTTTAAAGTTGACATCGATAAATTTTTATTAGCATAGAGTGCATAACTTCCCTTTTAATAAATAACCTGAATTTTATATTTTGTAAATTAATCAATTAATTTTGTAACGAATTTCTACATTCAGATTCTGAGAATATAATGCAAGGAAATAATTTTTTACATTCTGTTTAAAGCTACACAACACCCTCTTTACAGAATTTTCTTGGAAACACTACAGTAAAAATAATTTATATGCTATATTCATATAATATTATTAAGTTTTTCAGCAAAAGATAACAAAAATCCATTTGATCAGCCAATATTTCACAATTTTAAAAAATGAAAATTTTTTGAAATTTTTCAGATTTTTATAAAATGCTCAATTTTTAAAATATTTTGGTCATTATTAGTGATTTATATGTTTCTTAGATTATTGAGAACAAAAGTTAGTATGGATTTGAAAATCTGTTCCCTTGTTGATTTTTAATAATTACTTTTCTATCTAAATCTGGAAAAAACACGAAAATTTTTAAAATATTAACTTAAGCATTTTTTAAAAAAATGACTAAAGATCCCATACCTAACTTTTATAGAACGTACGTTTGAGAGTATCTACAAAGAATATCAAGACTCTATCTTGAACAGAAAAAACACCTTAGGGAATAGAAAGCTCCTACATCTTCAAAATTAATATCCGAGAAAAACACATTTATGTTTCTCAAGCTTTCAATATTACGACCGAATTTTAAATCATAATTTTCATCGCGTCTCCTTCTTACAACAACAATGTATTTAATTCCTTAATATAATGTGTTTTGACGCTGAAACTACAATATGACCTTCATTATAAACTGCGCAATTTACTGGATAAGTATTAAAACTTGTATATAACAAGCACACATGGCATCGCTTGTAATTATTAAACTTGTTCGTATATAACTTAGGTTTGATAAACTGAGTATCAAACAAATTGTGCAGTATTGATACATTTGTAAGCATATTACATCAGTGCAAATGTGCATTTTATTTTCTATTATGTCAGAATGTATTTTGTTTTGCTTCCTTTCAGTTTATTAAAAACTTTTTTAATTAATCTTTTATTTTAGATAAGCTCGTGCCCCATAGGGGGGGGGGGGCGTGCCCTACAGTTTGAGAAACGCTGTTGTAAAAACATAAAACAAAAAACTCTGTAATGCTTGTAAAACTCTAATTTTTTTTAATATGTCATTGTTCAACTTCGTAATATATTAAAACACTACTTTAATTAATTATGACTGAAAACTTTTTTTTTTTAATTCAAAAAATATTTTTGCATATTATTGCTAGTGTTTGTTACGACGACAGGTTATTTAGCCTAATTTTAACAAAACAATTTCTTAAACGTTTTGAAACACAAATAATTTATGTACCATAAAATAATGATACTAACTAAAGTTAAGATTCCCCAGGTGTGTACATAAAATTTATTTTTTTAAAGTTATCAATTGGGGAAGTTAAGCATGTTTTAAAGTCGCCTGACAAAAAACTCAAATACCACAATACAGTACTATTTACTATACTACAGTTTGGCACATCATGGAAACATTTAGTCTTATCTGCAATACTTGTAGTCAGAATACTTATATTCAGAAGTCTTATTGCAGTACAGTGAAAGGCTGGCTTTTCGATGTATTATTTTCAGTAGAATTCCATCTCTTCCAAATATTGTTTCTCGTACCAATCTGAAAAAGTTTTGGTCCTGGTATTTTCTCAATAGGAAAATATTAATGGAAGAAGCTTCTAAGTTATATAAATAATTTTTTAAAACAAAAATTGGCAGTGAAATCAATTTTAATTAAGTAAATATGAGGTCAAAAAACTCAAAACAAGCAAGCAGCTCAACTCATAAGCAAGCAGAAAGGGTTTTAGTCATGAAAACTGAAATTAATAACCATTTCACACAGAAATAGCTAGTTATGTGCTCACTAAAATATTTTTAATTAATTCAATATAAAGAGTGGGAAAATGCTTTGAAATGAAATCAAAACCAAAACCTAAGCTCAGAAAACTAATTTGTTAGCAGATCTGAAATTTTGTGGCAAGCTTCCCAATGATATGGACCACAAGAAAAAAATGCTAAGACAATTTTTTCTGGTATTATATTGAAATTAGAAGGTACTGTGTAGCCGTAAAGGAAACATGTTTGTAACAAATAAAAACGTAATAGTTTCCTTTTTTTTTATTGCGGTTGCTTTTTTCGCAGAGATTGAAAATTCCGAGTTAAAAAAAGGAAAACATTTGGTAAAAAATAATATAAAAATAAAAAAAATTAGTGACTTTTCTGTCTTTTATAATGGCTTTATTTCTTGTAATAACCCTCAGTATGTGTGCTGCTTATTTCATACAAACAGAAAAAAAAAGATATCACGTTAGCAAGCATTCGATTGTAAAAATTATGCAATGAATATAAATCCAAATGTTACGGCAAAAAGCTTTTTCAAATCATGATTCAGTTAAATATGAAAAAATATTATTCCCTTTCAGTACTTTGAAGCAATATATGGACCATACAAAGAAAAAACCTTCTATTGGTGCCTGTCCCAGGTCCTGCACCCCAAGAGCAAGGGAGAAGTCACTTTGCGTTCATCAAACCCTTACGATCCCCCTATCATCGACCCCAAATACTTCTCCCACCCCAGAGACATGGAAGTAATCGTTGCAGGTAAGCCCAAAAATATCGGTTGATATTTATTTATTTTCTTTTTGACCCTCGATTGTTTCTGTTCCAAACATACATCCCACCGTATAAAGGGGGTCGATGCTCGTTAAATCTGTGGATTTTTAATGTATCCCCTGTTGTGGTGTGGTAGTCAGGAGAAGATGATGCCAGTTCATGTGCTATCCTCTTCTTTTAACCAAAGTTCAAAACTTCAAGGTACGTTGGCAATAGTTCTGTTGTTTCTTAATGGTGGGACGTTAATAAATATCAAACTCTAGCTCTGTAATAGGCCGATAATTAGAGAAACGGTTTTAATTGCATAAGAAACACAGGTTCGAGTTGAATTCTTTCAAATTCCGTTGTGAGTAACGAAGGAATCTCTTCTTAAATAAATGAAACTGTGTCTCAAACTCCGAAGGTGGTCTTAAATTTGTTGCATTATATCTAGTGCTCCTTGTCAAGAAATTCTGATTTGAAAAAAAATCGTTTTGTTCATATATTTTGAAAATATATAATTAGTTGTGCTTCGAATAAATAAATCTAAAGTTCTCTATAAACAACAACATATTGATTATAATGGCTTTTAAGAAATAGAGTTCCATGGAACGAATAGCTTTATAAAACTTGTAATTTCTTGAATTTCAGATAGTATTTTATAATTGCATTTAATTTTTTGAGAAGAATTATTTTTATAGTTTTGGCTCCAATACTAGTTTTCAATACAAAGTGGAAAGTAATGTTTACGTCATTTTGGATGCCGGATCCAATAAAAAACAAAATTGTTGTTTGATCTTTTTTTGAAAAACAGTTTAAAAGAATAGTAACTTAAAATAGCAGTAGTAATAAAAATAATTGATATTTCACCTTAGAAGAAAACATTAAAAAGTTTGTTTTATTTTAAGTAATTTCTTAGAGTTTATATCAGTGGAGCAAGCGGAGTTTCTCAAAAAAGGGGGTGGGAATTTGGTTCAAAAGCCTATTATTCCAGTATTATCCCCAATATATATACCACGCCAAACATATTTTTTGATTTAGTCGATTGTCGAAAACAAAAAAAAAGAAATAAATAAACTAGTGGATAAATAATTAGCATTAATTAGGAAAAATAAATTATTAATAACAAATATACTTAATTAAATATTACGTATATTATACAAATGATTACAATCAATTGAAAAAAAATCAAGGGTGAGGAGGTGGGTGTCCTGACCCAAGAACCTCCTCCCATCTTTTGAGTGTAAGTGGTAGGTATATAATTCACCAGATTGTTAATTTGTTAAAAATGAAATTGCAAGGAAAGTACAATCCTGTACATTATTTCTTTTGTCTTCTAACGTAGCGTTTTCAAAGTCTAAATCTGTAGAATAATTCTACAAGTCAATGGCAAAAAATCTGTGTTATTTAAAGACACATTTAATGCATGCTGAATACTTAAAGTATCCGACTACCCTAAAATTGTGAATTTTGCCAAAAATTGACAAATTTTTTTTTGATTTTATTTTACGGGCTATCTTATTAGCGTTATAAAAATACCAAGTTTATCATTTTCTGTTTACTAGAACAAAAACTACAAGTGTTTTAGTAAAAGCAGATGCCATTACACTTTAAGCAAGAAGTCATACTTTAAAATGGAGTTTTACTCGAAATATGA
Source organism: Trichonephila clavata (assembly GCA_019973975.1). Lineage (NCBI taxonomy): Eukaryota > Metazoa > Arthropoda > Arachnida > Araneae > Nephilidae > Trichonephila > Trichonephila clavata. The sequence goes on from BMAO01037773.1 coordinate 8,511, forward strand.
TTTTTTGAAAATAATCAATCGGGGTCAGCGATTGCTAAAAAAGTTTTGAACATAATTAACTTAAATTTTTCTGTAAGTTTCGTATAATAGTAGAATTGTTTTAACTTTCAGATTTATCAATCACTGTTTTATTACAAAATTTACAGTCCCTTATGTGAATATAAAAACTGTTTTTTTAAGCAATTTCATGTAATAACTGAGATAAAGTGCTCTAGTTTTTGTAAAAAACAAAATATCTCTTACCCTGAAGGTCATTTTAAAATTGAATAATATAGCAATACATTAGATTGAAAAAATTGAAAATTTGTTCATAAACTTTTGGTACAGAATGGACCGCGTTTATGCTATTTTTTGTCAAATTTACCTATTTTTCCCATTTTAATAATAATAATTCCTTTTTCTCTTCTTAATTTTAGTACAATTTTCTTAAAATGCACTAGACAAATCTAAAAATAACAAAAAAATCCCCATATCTCTTTTCTTTTAAAAAAAAAGTTGTCGTAACCAGTCGGATACCTTAAATTGTTATATATATATATATATATATAGTCAGAAATTTCTTTTCCTCTACAAGAGAGAGATGAATAAACATTAAACAAAGCTGAAAAAAATTGAAATTGCAAGTAAACCAGACACTAGATTTTAGAAAGGATATATGAAAAAAAATAATAGAGTTAAGAGAGGATGTTAAAATTTGATAAGCACATTAATAACTTATAAGAATACAAAAAACTGGATTTACTTATACAAAATGAAAAATTCAAATAGTTATACAAAAGTAAGAAAAATATAATCAAAGAAAATAATAATCGTCAAACATATATATATATATATATAATTCGTTATTGCATAAATTGTAATGTAATTATTTCATAGGTTTGAAGAAATGCAAAGAATTCGGCCAAAGTCAAGCCTTGAGGACCATTGGCTCGAAACTCTTCACCACAGTATATCCTGGTTGCGAAGATGTTGTGAATGATGATGACAAGTATTTCCGTTGTATGGCGAGATCCATTGTAATCACGTTGAATCATCAAACGGGTACGGCCAGAATGGGAAATCCCCTAGATCCTACAACAGTCGTGGATCCCAAACTCCGGTGAGTAAATATAGTTATAACTCAGGTACTTATTAAACATTTAATGTTTACTTATGAAGCAAGGAATCTAAACTTTAAAGAAACGAAAACTTATGAATTAATTCCAATTTAGATTCTATGTTGTTCTCAGAAAGTTTTTACAACCATACTTTTTATTTTTTAATTCCTATTCCACACTCTCCTGATATATACATGTGATAGACGGGGCCGGTGTGGCAGGGATTCCTTAAAATTAAATCCATTTTTTTATGAATGTTGATGTTTTATATTTGTTGATATTGACGAGGCAATCTTTTATTACTGGAAGTCTATTAATTGCACATCTTGAACCACATAAATACACATATTAAATAAAGAACAGGGAATTGACAAGACAACACACGGAACAAAGAAAACTAAGACACTACGCGCCGCAGCCTGCTACTTTATTGAAGACAAAGACAGAAGAGAGCGGTCTCCAGAAATTTCGGGTATTTATAGTATTTGGAAAGTCACATGATCTGGAGTGAGTGAGTGAATATTAACGTCTAACTGTTCAGCTACACGAGGGCTTTTGGGGATGGTCCGCGTAATTTTGAACCACGCATGATCTGGAAGGGTGGATAGATGTAAGTTCAAAAGGTGACCGTTAGGCGGCTACCTAGGTTATTAATTAAACGTGGGTTCTGAAGGGATAAACCATTGGTAATTAAAAGCTGTAAAAGATTAAATTGATGGGGATTATTACATATATATATATATATATATTTATATGTAATCTATTTCAATTCCTACTATTAGCTCTCTATCTCTCTCTAAATTTATTTATTCGTTGATATATATATTTATCTTGTTCAAATTTTCAATCGTTAATAAAATACGTTCGATTCATCCAATGAAGTACATTCAAATACATTTTCTTAAACTTGTTGTGGATGACATGTGATGTTAATACAGTTTTTCAAACATAAATTCATTAATTAAATTTAAAAATGTTTAAATAGTAACAAAAACAAAAATAATAGTACAACAGCACATATAGAAAGGAAAATCGTTCATTGTGTCCCTATAGCACATTGGACTTTGAATCCAAAGGTCGTAAATTTGAATCCCACCTGGGATGGCCTCATTTCTGAGAACATGATTTCTTTTTTTACTGTAATATTTTTTAAGAATAATTGAATTTAATTAAGGAATAAACTGAACCAAACAAAAAATAGTTCAAACCCCTATATAGAAAGGAAAGTGGAAAATTGATTTATATTTTGTCATTTAATATTGTGATTCTGTCATATGTACACTACTGACCAATAAAATTGCTACATCATGCAGGCAACATGCTACAGACATGAAATTCAAATGACTGGAAGTAGGCGCTGTGATGCGCAAATGATTAGCTTTTCAGAACATTCAGATGGCACCGGTAGTGACATCTAGAACATGTTTAAATGAGGAAATTGTCCAGCCGGTTCCTCATACACAAATTGTATTTGAACGTTGTTGCCTGGTGAAAAGTTGCTGTGGTACCTCTTGTAAAGGCCGTATCATATGCACACGTTAGGAGAAATTTTTGATCCAATTCGTGCAATTTTTACTCCGTTGCCATAACAACGGCTTTCAAACAACTTTTTGCCAGTGAGCTGAAAAAGTTGCTCCAAATAAAATTTGCTTGAAATTCCAGCCAATGGGGTTCTTTGGCACCCTATGTCGTAAACAAGATGGCGGTAACAACGGTTGCTTCGCATCAGATATGGCTTATAACATTTTAAAGGCGTACAATATTTCAACGGTGCATAATATTTTAAGCAGAATGGTGCTCCATTTGTGCGTACGCCCATCAACAAAAGCACGAGCTAAATAAAAGAAATAATACTAGAGGATCGTTTTCGAAGCAGAAAAATTGGCGAATTATGTTTCAATGTGAAGAGAGATAGCGGCTGACGTCAGAGCATGATGTTTTGCTTACGGTAATCCTTCACTCTCAGATTGGGCTAAGAGTTGGGCCAAAAAGTTGCACGAAAAATGTACGTGTGACACGGCCTTAAGAACCAAAAATGCGTACTAGCACATTTCTGACTTTGGTAAATTTCGAATTATAGTGTACCGGAATTGTGGTTTATTGTATCGAAGTATTGCTGTTCGCGTCAGTCGAGATCCAATGACTTTTAGCAGAACATGGAATCGATGGGTTCAGGACAGTAATATGGTACGCCGCGCTGGATCTCAACGACCCCCTATCCCTAGCAGCCGAGAAGTCAGGCATGTTACTCCCATGGCCTTAATGGATCGCGCAGCCACGTCACGAGCTCTGAGTCGAGAGTTAGGATCGTTTACAAGACAACAAGTGTCTGCACAAACTGTTTAACGACGTTTGCATAAGCATGTACTCTCAGCTCGGACATCAGGGATAAGTCTTCTAAGTAATTGTGTTATTGCTTATAAGAATATATTAATTATTGCAATATAATATTACTAGATTTCTCTTGATGTATTAAAAAGAGAGAGAGAGTAAACGTCTAAAAACACATGTGTTACATTGACTTAACATGTTAATTCAGAAAAATGATTCATAATTGATGATTCAGAAAAAAATAAAAATTTACAATAAACAAGACAAAAGAACCGCATTTCTTTCAATACTGAGAATAGTAAGGAAGAATGTCCATGTCTCGTTCTGGAAGCTGTTTAAGGAGAGAAAAAAATTAGAATCAACTAATATTGTTTTGATTTAATCCAAAGATGTAATTTTTTGCAAACAATATACTCGTAAATATAGCTATGGATACGTATATGCAAAATAATTTCATTGACATTAATCTCTTCGGACCCGAGATAAAAATAAAAGATTGATATTTTGTAAGAGGTACTTAAATAGTTGTTTTAATCAACTCTGATGTAAGAAAGTGCAATAATATTTTTTATTTATAGGAGCTAGGGGTATGTATCACATGTGATACATTAGGAACAAGACACTACAACCAGAATTTTTTAAAGTATTAAGCTAGATTGAAACAGTAAATTTAATCTTAGTCTTAATCACACGGTACATACAATTCATAAATTCAACATGAAAATTAAGTTTTATTGGCGTTTTAGATACATTTTAGTAGTATAATTACATAAACATTTTTTATTTTCGTGAAATGCCTTGAAACCATTTCTAGTAGTTGTAAAACAAAGAAAAACCTTGCAGTCTGTACATTATAGAGCTTTTGAGACCGAGCACTTCTCATTCCTGCATCTACTTTAAAAGATGAAGCATTTTTCCAACACGGTATCCGTATTCTACCAGATAGGACAGTAAAAGTAGTGGATAGTGATGGACACTACTTTGAATAAAACATAACGTACCGTTCTTTCGTAACATGTGCTAATTTTTGTTTTAAAAAATGGCTGCAACTTATTTGTATCCTTGTAGTTAAAAAGATATTGTTTTAAAACTCCAAATTGTATGAAGGTCTTTCTCTTTCAATCGTACAAAAACTTCGGGAAAGAAAAAGTCAATGGAAATATTTCCATTACTTCGGCTTTTAGAACTGGAATCCGTCTCTCCATATAAAAGACAAACAAAACAAAATGTTTTGGTGTTGAATGAACTATTAATTCGTCAGAATACGTAATACATTTCTTTTTACAAAACAGCGAATTGTTGGCACTTTGGGGACTTTTTTTTTATGTGTAACGTCTTTCTTCTTGGTTGCTGGATATTTTTTGATGGGAAAAGGGACGGAAATGTGTTGCAGGAAACTGGGGAAGGGCGCGCTATATATATTTGATTTGACCAATGAGCGCACGTGGTGGCGGAGAGATGGCTGTGAAATGGTGCCAACCCATTTTGCGTGAGGTTGATACCACGTCGTACTGTCGACTAACAGTGTGTGCGTGTGTGTGACGAGTAAGAGAAAAGGAAATCAAAGGTTCATTGCAAAATGTAGGGGTGGTCATAATTTTTTGGCTCTTGAGTGTAGGTGGTACATATTTTGTACCATCAAGCAGCATAGCAGTTCTGGAAAAGATGGTTTTTTCTTCCATAGGCACAATAGAACTTTGCAGACACAACACATCTATTCTTTTTATAGTTGGAAAATGAATAAATACACTTAATCTTATACTGTATTTATCCTACATATTAAAACATTTTCAGTTTTTCCTAATCTAGCATTGAAGAATAATTTTAGTTTAGTGCTAATTTACCCAATGTTAGTTTTAATTTTAAATATTCTATTTTATGCATTATTTTATTTTGCCTAGTTTTTATTTAATCAACATTTATAATGTATTAGTTGTATTTATTTTTTCCTGAAAACGAGCTATAGACTCATTCAGGACATTTGTATAATTTTGTATGTACTATTTTTTTATTACGCATTATTATTATTTAAACAAAAATGTAACTTATAACAAATCTATCTGGCATAGTAAACATGCCCATTACTGCGAAAAAATAAGCGTAAAGCATTTTGTATTTGTAAGGAAGATGGCCTTCAAAAGCGTGGTGGAATATTTTTTGGACTCGCATATTTTCACGCTAGCAATGCATCTGTGAGGTACTAAGTATTGTAATATTGACTTATTTAGTTACATAATATACGTACTTACCTAACTTGCATCCTAAATCACAAGAATTACACACTTTCATTTACACTTAAAAATACACAGCACAGTCACTTCCAAAACATACCACTCAACAAATTCACAGCTGCTCAACGAATGAACTACTGCATAAACCCATTGCATACAATGAGCTTCTGACATCTGTTGGAAACTTGAGCAACTGCTAGGAGTTGACCTCTGTGGTGGTTCAAAGAGCATACCATCTAGCATCAATTTCTAAGACATTCAAACAAGTAATACGTTTTATGTGCTCCCACACATTAAACGAATAAGAATTAGGGGTACCAAATATGTACCACCAAGCATGGAATAGAAAAACGTTTATTATTAGATAGTCATGAACTTCAAATTTCTATTACAAGATATCTAATAATTGTGATATGACGCATTAATTTTTCAATTTAAGGATATACGTAATATTTGCTTAATAATCATTATTTTTTTGTATCTCAAAACAAATGAACATGGCACCAATGCAGAATAACTTGACTTCTCTGGCTACGGTATTAAGAAACTAGCACACATTGAAAACTCTCTCTTGTGGAACAAAAATGCAACACATCTTCTCTTATCACTTCTAGTAATTGATATCATTTTTTTTTCAGAGTCAAAAGAATTCGAAATTTGAGAGTGGTGGACGCATCCGTTATGCCAATTATTCCTGGTGGTAACACCAACGTACCGACCATGATGGTGGCGGAAAAGGCTGCAGATATGATCAAAGAGACAATACGCTGTGAAAGTGATAATGATATGCACTCCATTTTTCAGGAAGAATGCTGATGTGAATATATGATGTCTTAAGTGCAAATAAAAACCAGGAAAAAGTACTTTGTACTTCAAAAGGCCACTCTTCTAAAAATGCTTGAAATAACTAAAAAAAATTATCATTGCAAAAAAAATGGAAGATGTATCTTTCCGTTCTTCGCATTTGAAAAAAATAAAAGAATATACACCTGTTTTATGGATATTGTTTTGCTAAAAATCATGAATGTAATAATTCATTCCGGTTTTTTCAGAAATAAATCCTTATTCTCTTAGCGTGCGTTGCGTCAGTTTAATAATACAAATTTTATTAATATTCAAATATATATTATTGTTGTACATCATGAAGTCATTATTTGTGTACTACAAATAAATAACGCTGGAAATTGAAATTTCTGTAATAAAAGAATAACCATTACATTTCACGCAAGCATTTTCTCGATATCGGTTTATTCATTATTTTAGATTACATTACGTAAAATTATCTAGAAGTGCTATAGTGTAATAAAGGTATATATTTTTTCAAATGCCGGAACAATGAGACAGTAAACGTATTTTCATTTTCCAAACATTTTCTCTTCAAAAAGATTCAAAACAGCGTTTATTAAAGTTTATTTTGTTTTATTTTGTTTTTATGTTATATATAATCATGGGTACTTTTTTTAAAAAAATTAATTCACCATCATAAATATTTTTGGTACTTTTCCGTTAGCCGAGCACAAATGTTGCCAATTGTGAGCCGAACGTGAGCCAAGTCACCAAGGGAAGCAAATGATAAGAGTCAACGGAATAAAAGTCAAAAATGTTCAACTATAAACAAATATTAATTAATAGTAAGCAAAACAAGTTCAACTATAAACAAATATTAATGAATTTTACAAAAAGCACTTTTACTCAAAAGCAATGCTTGTATTTATTGGTTTTTCCAGAATACGATTATGTCATTGAGAATTTGCTCAAATGGATCGTTTACTCTTCGTTTTCACATAAATTCAGCTAAAAATTTTCATCATTTTTTTAAACAAAAATTAAGATGGAAAAAAGAAAGAAAAACGTGCTTTGTTTTGAATAAATTAAGAGAATAGAGCACAAGGCACCAAACGAACATTTCCTTTATGGTTGCAAGAAAATTTGGCGGGATTCTAGATTATTTGGCGACTTCTCACTTGCACCCAACTAACGGAAAAGTACCATAATTTTAATGATTTAAGTCTAAAAACTTGAGAACTTCTGAATGGAAAATTGGTTGAATTTTCCTAACTTGGAACTTTATTCTAAATAAAATTGAGTCAATCTTTACACTCTTTCCCTAACCAAACTCCCAAAGTTTCAAGTTAGTCACTATAGGTGTGTGTAGCCCGGCGTTGTTTGATAGAACACAACATCTCTCATGCGGGAAATTCTGAACGTTTATGGTCAATTACTAGCTTCAATTGGTCCAAATGTTGACATTAGAGATCAAAATTTAGAATTTGGCCGTATGGATCAATAAATGACTCCTTTCCAGTCTCACCCAATGCGCAATAGAACTTTCCTGGTTTGACCACCATTTGAGCTACTTTACCACATTTTAATCATGATAACTTTCACCCAATGTAGTCGTATGTGACCCGCTAAAGGCCTCAGTTAGCTTAGAAACAGATTGATTCCTTCCGTTTAGCCAAGGATTGCAGATGGAAATTGGATCCATCATGCTTTGGTGTGGCACCCAAACACACCCAAACACAGATTTGGCGACTAATTCGATATACCATTTCCAGATTTGGCGACTAATTCCAGAATTAACGACTAAAAAAAAAGGTGTAACCCTACAGCGAGTGTTTTTAATTTAAAAAGCTGTTCATATGTAGGTATAAAAATACACTTGTGGTTTATAAAGAAAAAAAGTATTCTGTATGGAGAAAGGGGAGGTGGGTGGGTGTTATCAATTTCTTACTATAATATAAAACATTTTTCTGAAAATGAAACTAAAAAAAAAGCTCGTGATGTGAAAAAAAATAATTTATGTTCTAATTGCTAAATATTTTTTATTTTTATGAAAGCAATACGTTTTAGAAAGCGATAATACGAATTAACATTATAGCAATACGTTTAAAAGGTAAGAATACGATTGACACTTAATATTACCATGTTTTTATTAACTCGCTTTCTTTAATGTCTGTCCGGTGAAATTTTGTAATTGATTTTAAAGCTGCGCGACTTTCCGATGAGCCAGAGACTTGAACTTTGAACCATATCTCAGAAGTGGATGAACAATGCATGAAAATGTGAAAAAAGAAAAGAAAGAATTTTAAACTTTTTAGTCCGTTTTAAAAACATGATACATGAATTTTTTTTAATTCAACTTTTTCTTCTCAACACACTATTATTTGTTTGACCTGTTGTATAGAGACAGAATCTAATATAACCATACGGGACTCATCCGAGGCTCCGTAAACGGAGAGAATAAATACACTTCAGACTTTTTAATTAATATCTATTGAAGAGCAAGACTTAATTCCAGCAGCCACGTAATTCCGGCTCAAATATCAAACTCATGAAAATTCAACAATGAATATTAAAATTTAAAAAACTAAAGACAACACGCTTTTATACTGAATCGAACTAAAAAGTAAAAAATAATTCTTAATATAAGAATAAAATGATGAACGAGAAAATTAATGTCATTGGGGTAAAAGCGTGGGGTGCAATTTCGGAATTGAAAGAAGTTAGAAACTACAACAATTAATATATTTATAGAACACACCACGCTTTTACCCCAATGACATTAATTTTCTCGTTCATCATTTTATTCTTATATTAAGAATTATTTTTTTTACTTTTTATTCGATTTAGTATAAAAGCGTGTTCTTTAGTTTTTTAAAATTATAATTTATTAATTTGCTGCCATACCTATCACATTTCATGATGGCCAATAAGCAAAATTCAATCAAGTATAAGAATTTAAAAAAAATCATTTGAAAAAAAGACGAATATGCAAATCGGTAATCTTTTTAGTCCATAAAAATTGAAAGCGGTGCCCACTATTCTTTGAATAAAAGTTCTTAGCCCTCACCAATAATTGAAATATCCATTTATGAATAAATGACACAGAGACTAACAATGAAATCTAGACAACGGGAAACATGGAAATGTTTAAGTTTTCGTAAAAAATCTACTTAAAATCGTCTGAAATTAATAAGGATACTGCATTAATGTACATCATAAAAAATTCATTTTAGTATGATATAATAATAATATCAGGCAATATACATAATAAATAATATAAAATAAAATTACAAAA
>BMAO01037774.1:0-20420 GCA_019973975.1 Trichonephila clavata
TAATAAAAATGTATCTGCATACCTTGTTTTAAAAGCGTGTGATTCGTTGAATATATTAAATTTTTATTTCATATTTGTAAATGAATCTTGAATTAAAAATTCGTCTCTATGCCCCTTAATTTATTGTAATAAACGTTTTGTTTCTTTCAGTGCCGGTTTATCCATTGGGCGCCCTGGGGCCCGGATAAGCTGGACTTAAACAAATTCTGGGTATAAATTTCGATTCCCGTGCCAAGATCTTTTGCGCCCAGGGCCCGAAATGAGCTTAATCCCAGTGGTTTCTTTACTAACCTTTTGAAATATGTCATATACGAGACACGTCCTGAAAATATATCAAAAAGGCATTATGATTTTGAAAGATTTACAAATTTATATACGGTGCACAAACATTTTTTGTTGCAGTTGGCTTTTTCTCAGTACCATTTCAGTCGAGAGAAACTTTTTATAAACGTTTGACAAGAAGAAGAAAAAAAAAATCAGCACTTTTTTTTGTGTATGTGTGTTCTATTGTTTTACGATACGCTGCACCTTGCCGTTGGTAGAAAGCCATAAACAGCTTAAAAAAGGTGAAAAGAACATCTGAAAGTGCCAAATCAGGGCAGTGAAAAGCTGATTGATGGTGTCCCAACCGAATGAGTTCAAGAGTGGCTTTGTGGCTTTGGCTATTTGGGATGTGCATTGTCATGCAACAAATTCACTCCCTTTGTTAACATTCTCTTATTTTTGCTTTGTGTTGCTTTCCGTGTTCCCCCCCCCCCCCCCCCCCCAAGGATTTCGCGTACCGCTTGGCATTGCTTCTCCTAGGAGAAAAATTCCTTGAGAAAATCCTTTTTCGGTCCCAAAAACAGATTCCATGACTTTTCAGGTTGAAATAATGGTTTTAAAGTAAAACGGATGGTAAGGTAGGATGTCACCACTACATTGTCTTTTAGTCAGAAGAATGTAGCAGGCCACGACGTCGTCGATCAAATGAAGTATCAAAGAATAGTTCATTTTCCAATTCGAAGCGCTCGGGAAATTTCTTTAAAAATGTGATTTTGTTGTCTTTAGTGTTTATCTCTGAGCCGTTTTGAAATCCATCTGGCATGCTATTTTCGAAAAATTGTGTAATTCAATAGTGTTATTTTATGGAGAAGAAATCCGAATGCTTTTGGAAACGTGGCGCTCATCTAATCCAAAATCAATTGACAATTGTCATGAATGTTTTCCTTGATCTTGTTCGCTCTTTCATAATTAATAATGGACACTCACTCCTTTGTTCATCACAAACATTCATTTGGCTGATTTTATATGGATGACATCACTTTATGTATTAATACAGGAATGTGTTCTTGTATATTCATTCTGCTTTCTTTTATAATTCTAGAGACCTCTAAATGCATATCATCAAAATATTAGGAAATTGTATATTAAAAAAAGTTTTTCCTTCACACAATTTAATTATTTTTTTCAGAAAAATGAAGCAAATGAGTCATTTTTATAAAAAAGAAAATTTCTTAATAAATATGAATAGACAGCTTTCTAAACTGTACTTGGTAAACTAAAATACTAAATTAATTTTCAAAATCTAGAATAAATTTAACTCAATATTTTGCATTGGTAAATATATTTCCTTAAATTTTCTAAAATAATTTATAGTTTTGTTTGCAGCACCTTTATATTGATTGCACTATTTTTAATGTAAAACTGTTTTTTGTTAAAAATATTACTGTATTGTGAAAATTTATTATTGGAAAATTAGTTCCTTATTTTAAAAATGACAGAAAAAGCAGGTTGGAGAGAAAGAGGTCGTTATATTTGTCACGATTTTTATATATTAATTTTTGTGAACCTTAGTGTGTAAAACTTAATTTTATGCTGTAGATTAATCTACTATATTTTTTAACACCAATAATCTCAAAGTATAAAATGTACTATGGGATTTTCTTAACATTACCAAGTTGTTTTGCTTAAAAAAATTTTTTTTTTAATAATTTTTTTATTACAGAATTACTTAGAATTATGCCTGAAAAGAAAGATAATCTTGATAAAAAGATGGCCTCAAATAAGTGTTCCTGTTGCCCATATGGATATCACATCGATCGGGATTTCGTTCGTTACTGTGATTCCCTATACAATTCAGCACAACTGGAAAAATTAAGGCAGCACAAAAGAGAAAGAAGAAAAGAAAAGAAGACTGTGGAATCATATTTAGGACTTGGAAACATGCCTGAAATAATCACAAATAGAAAGAGCCCAATTACTGTGAGTTTTTATTTCTTTAGAGTTAAATGTAAAATGAAATGTGTTTTAAACAAAATACCTGAAAAACTGCTTATTGCAATTTTAAAGGAAGAAATTGACTGTTAGAAGAATATTTTAATTTTAGCATTTTAGCTCTGAGACAAATACTTTTGATAGGATTTTATTTTTATTTTCTTTTATAAATTTAATCATATTAGAAAATTGTAAATAAAGTTATACCTTTAGAAATATATTAAAGATAATGTGTGTAGTGGTAAGACGGAATATTTAAAATGTTAAAGTCATTTCTTTACTCTAAACTATAGTTATATAGTAACCAAGAAATATGTGTTGACACTTAAATGATTCCAGAGAATAATTTATTAATTATTACTAATATTTAAAGTACAAATCTACTCACATGTGTAAATTTCTTCTTAATCTTTTATTAAATTATTATTATACCTCTTATTTTTACAACAGAAAGATGTATCACATTGTGACATTTTTCTTTTAAAAATTCTAACTAAAAATTTTCTTAATTAGACTTTTAACTTGGAAAATTTTATTTTTTTATTGTAGAAAATTGCACTTGTAAGATATTTATTTCAATAAAAAAAAAGTATACTACAAGAAATAGTAGATCCAAAGATAAAGAAATTGAATCTTTTTTTTTTATTTGAATAAAGCTTACAAATTATTTTTTCTCAAGCCAGAATTATCAAAATATAAACCTTGAAGAGTATTACACTGATTAAAAAAATACCTGTTTTTTTAAAAATAAGTTATACTGTTGTTTTACTCACATTATATAGCTGTAAATACTTGCAAAAACTAAAAATTGTTCTTTCATAAACTAAGTAAAATTAATATTTTTTATTTTTTTATTCAAACTTTTGTACAATTGTAGGAAAATTATCATTGAAAGAATTTTTTTTCCTTCTATTTTTCCTGTATTTTCCTCCTATAGATGTATTTTTCTAAAAATTTAGTTTAAATTATTACTAATTTTATAAAAATTAAATTTTTTTATTGAAAGAGGCATTATACATTAGGTATTAATATCACTTCTTTAAATCCATTGATGACTTTTACAATTTAAGTATTAAAGTTTTTGTCAACTATGGAATTTTGTAAAATAAATTAGTTTTTTTACCTGTGTAATAATGAGTAAAAAAACTATTTATTCCTTTATGTAGATTTTAATCTTCTGATATTTTTGTTTCAGACTTCACCAAATTCTATGACATTACCTCATGACATACATTTACATAATGATGGGTTAGAAAATGCTATGTTAGACTTTGAAGATACATGGCAGAAGAGTTTGAAAAAAAGTTGCAGCAGCAGTGATATTCTAACAAAGAAAAATGGACTTTCATCTATTTATTCTAAATTTAATAAGACACTTGATGATCAAAAGAATACAAATTTCATTCAACCTTCTCGTAGCAGCTCTACAAGTTCAGTTTCATCACAGTCAACTGCAATTTCTAGCACCAGTATGCCAATTACATCAGATGTAAGTTAAGGTTTAATTTTGTATGTATGAATGTTTATTTTTTGTGAGAGCAGTTCTATGTATAAACTATTATTCCTTTGTGTCCTTGATAAATTATAATTAAGTATTTTTAGAAACTGTATTTTATTTATTAATACTTAGGAAATAACTAGCTGGTTAGTTATAACTAAGTAAAATTTATGTACCTCAAATTTTGTGTTATTCCTAAAATAAAGCTCCAACTTTACAATTATTTTAATAATAAATTTAAATCATTATTTTTTTATGCTTGTATAAAATTTTTATCAAAAGAAAAAGCTGGAATGGTGGAATAGTCCAGCAGCTTAAATCTTGCAATTTTCTGCAAAGAGAAATTAGTTCTATGAATGGTCTGAAAATAGCAGTCAGATTGCAATATTCTTGGTCAGCAAGGGAAATGCCAAGAAATGCTAGTGTGGGTCAGAATGGCAGCCATTATTTCTAGAACTTGAACTCATCTATGAATGAGTTTGCTGAAAGAAAGGTAAAATATTTGACTTGACCTGACATTCAAGCATTTGCCCTTGCAATAGTACCACAGCTGCACATATTGCCAGACAAATTCAAAGCATCACAACTCTTGGGTAGGTAACATCCTTCAGCTACTTGAACTGTCTCCAAGAAGATCAACTACACTGTTCAAATTGGAAGATATTGAAATGATTAAATGTGTACTTGTGTTCAAGAGAATTGTTGATGCTATTGATTTCTCTAAGTATCAGTTTTCAAACATGATTGCTTTTATTGGATCTGCATTGTTTATGAGTCAAGGATCTTAGGCTTCCATTGATCTTAGTATCCATCTGTAATTTACATTCCCTCCACTGGTTATGGAAGTGCCCACAATAGCTGTATTTAGGCAATTTGTCTCTGTGGATAGAAAATCCCCTTTGATCATGTCTAATGGCTAGAAAAAATAATTCAAACATGTTTTGGGTTTTTATGTTTTTTAACTTAGAAAGCGTGGTGCACCTGAGCATTAAGAGAACATAAGAAAATTGATCAATTTATTTCTACCATTTATTTTGTGAAGAGACCAAAAGGGTATGCTAGCATGGGATCTGTCAGCACTCATCATGATAATACTCTTATGAACTTACTTGTGGAATGTAGAATTGATCAAATAATTATTCCTGCAGACATGATTCCAAATTCTTGACATTGCAATAAACAAGACATGAAAAGGGAATTAAAGACATTAAGGGGGGGGGGACTAAATTAAAAATAGAATGGAGAGAAGTCGATGAAATTTTGTGAAGCCTAAAACAAGTTATTACTTGGGTTCAAAAATGCATGGGATAAAATAACAGACAGCTATGTTGTCAATGCCTTATGAGAAGGCTACATGGACATGAAGAATTTGTTTAAGGATAACTCAATTGAGCATGATAGGATAGGTCTGGTGAACTGAGGGAAAATAAAGTTGCAAAAAATTCAGGCCAGAACTCATTATTTGGTGTTTTATGGCAATATTCTAGAAGACAATGACATGGCTGTATTGGAATAAATTATTTTGTTCACTTTTTAATGTTTCTTGAATCTGAAAAAATGTTATTGTGTATGAAAAATAAGACATCTCCTGAAAATAAGCTCTAGCATATATTTTACAGAAAAAAATTAATGTAAGACTGGGTCTCATTTTTAGGGAAACATAGTGTTCTTATTATTTTAGAATAAGCAAATTAACAAATTATTGTATAAATTTTTATTTGATTTTGCTAATTAGTGAATTATGTCTATGTTTATCAATATTGGTTTACTAAAATGTTTTCAAATTTATAATATTTGTTTGTTTTAATCAATGCAGCTTTATTTCCTAAATTGGGAAAACATATGTATAGGTAAATATGTTTAATTTTTTATCTTATTTATCTTAAATATACTGATATGTATGTTTCAGTGCCCTTTTTTTATGCAAACAAATACAAATATTTTAATGTATTTATATGTGCATCAGTGTGTGGTGCTTATAAATATTATAAAATTCATGTGTTACATTCTTCAAAATGAAATTATGTTTATTAACAGAGCCAATTGCAAGAGGCTCCACATGCCAATGTATTTTAAGGTGCAATCAAAGAAGTAGTTTCTACCTATATAAATACTCCCTTTTCACCATATCGAAGCCCTCTTTCACTTACTGTCTCTCAGTGATACATATTGTGCTAAAGCAGTTTGATGTTATGAAGAATTAGCAATTAAGCAATTAATTAGACATTTATTTATGCAATAGTTTTGCAAGTAATACTCATCTTCAAAATACATATCCTACATTCTTCATGTCGCAATTTTTCATATGTCAAATGCAGAATGCATTAGAATTAAAAGTTAGATCTTGAAATACTGTAGAACCTCTCTTTAGGTATACATCTTAAATGCATAAACGCACAGTACTATTGCCTGCACATAAAAAAAGATGGACTAATGGAAAATTCTGCTGTATTACATTACATAAGATATAAAAAGTATGTTGTCTCAACTTCTTTCCTGTTAAGATAATTTTATTATTATATAAAGCAGTTTAAGAAAACTTAAAATTGTTTACTTAAGCAATTAGTATTCCAGTGCTGTTATAAATGACTACATATTTAATAACCATCTTTTCAATTGGGGATCTACAGTAGAAATATTTTGAGCTATTCTGAGAGGCATTATGATCAGTTTTGATGTAAAATTTAAATTGTTCATCCAAATAGCATCACAATTTCTTGACCATATAAATGATGAAAGCACATTATTTTTCAGTTTTCTGTATTCATTCAGCTGAAGTAAATTTCTTGCTCGAATAGAGCACAAGATGCTCATCAGTTTCCATACTTGGGGGCTGAGGTTCCTCCTATTCCTATATCAGATGTATCCCATTGTAACATGAAGGGGGGCATCAAAAATCAAAATAAAAAGCATATAACGCAGAATTATCAGTAAGACATTTTAAGTTCTTCAAAAGCCAGTTGGCGCAGATCATTCCACACAATTTTAGACTACTTTTTAGTGCCATAACTTGGTGAATGATGCTACTAAAACTGAAAACTAGTATATATATTGTTGATAATGTCTGGCTGAGGGGCGAAGAAGATCCAAAATTGATTACAAATGCTGCGTACCTTTATTCTTCTTTGGTTCATGTTATCTGTCCTTAGGACAGGTGAGGTTCACAAATGTACTTCACAGCAGCGACTGCTTCAATTCATTCCTTTATGTTAAATGTGAGGAAATATCGATTTCCTTCAGTTTCTTATAGTTCATGCATGACCTGGGTTCTTTTTCAGATGTTTTGACTAAAACTGCCAGTCATGTAAAATCATTTTCTTCAATTTCGATGATTTTTATTTGCAACGTTTTACCCTTTTCTGTCTTTAAAATATTTGCCTATGTGACATTTTGTATGGTTTTGTTGAAACTTTTTCTTTTCTAAAAGTGCAATGCCGAACCTGGAATAAGCATGTTGGTTATTCAAGGAACATTTGAGAAGCAATAAGAAGATTGTGCAAGATTTTATTTAGCCAATTAATTTATCTTTGGTTGATCTATATTTAACTGTACTAACTCTGTTACAACATCTTCCAGATTAAAATAATTTGGATCATCATTTAAAGGAAAATCTAATTCTCATGATACTTGACTGTAAACACCAACTAGGTTTACAAACTCGGATCTTTGATAAGGTTTAAGTAAATTTATATAAATCTGCAATGGATTTTTCTTTTTAGCAATTTTACTATTTGTTACAGAAATTTTGTTCTTGATGATTCCCAGTCCATACTATTTGATGGATAATTTATTTTTGTTGATATAGATCGAACAAGAACTTGGTCTCATGGCATATCCAGTTCGTGAAACTTCAATGCTTTTACTGTAAGTTAAAGGAAGGATGGAGTTTATGTCTGGGAGGGGGGTGTATTTTATTAAAAATAATTTTTTTTCTGTTGTTACATTTTCTTATTTTGTTATATAATTTTATTGTTGGGTTTTTCAATTTATTTTTTCTTTACTTTAATAAAATTTCCTTTAGAATATTAGTTTATTTTATGCAATGCATTGTTATATTTTATTTGAATTTTTTTGTCTAATTTTATACTTTTTTAAGGAATTATTTTTTAGTTAGAAATTTTTGTTTCTATCTGAAATTACTTATTTTTCAGATATATATTGTCCATCGGTTTTCTAAAATGGGTTTGTTTTGTTTTAGTACTTTTGCTTTTTCCTTTAGAACTCAGGAATTTTAAATGAATCATGTTTGGATTGTATTTGATTTTTTTTTGTGTTAAAGTTTAATGCAGTAGCTGTTACAAATATAGAAGCTTTAAAAAGATAACTGAGGTATAGAATATTTAATTAATTAATATAAAGTTAATTCGAGTATCACCTTTTTTCTTGTTTAGATTTTGCAAAGTTATACCACATCAGAACAGATGACCTCATCCATAGATGGTTTGTGTAAACCTCGTGTAAATTCACCTTACCAGCCAATGGGAATAAATAAAACAGTTCTTAGTAGTATCAGAGAAGGAATGGCATCTAGTTTACTAAGAATGAAAGAACTAGAAGACCAAGTAAAGACCATCCCTATTTTACAGGTATATTTTTTTACTTCATTTTTACTCAAATTATTGCAATTTAAAATTGGGACATCTCGAATATTGATTTTATTAACATATTGTAAATTCTATAATTTTTTGCTTTTTTTTATTTCATGTTTAAAACTGGTAGCATAAATATATTTCCTTTTTTAATGTCAAGTACATGTACATGGTTATTAGTTAACTTGACATAATTATTCATTTTAATGTGAATATTATAAATATTTTAAAATAAATTTCAATAACAGAAATAATTTTTTTGATATTTTACATTAAAAAAATTGCATACCTTATCAAAGATAAAATTTAGATATTACCTCTTTAATGGTAATTTAGTGGATTCAACTCTTATTCAAGATTTGCATTGATATTATCAAACATTGTGGTAATCTTTACAAAAATGTTTTCTCCTGAGTGCAGCTTACAATTGAGGCTTTTGTCTTTATAAATGTTCCTAAGCTAAGTTTTGCCATTGAAATGCGCTCAAAATTATTCATTGAAAAGCTTATTTATTCCAATAACGTATTTTGTACCGCAAGCTAAAATTTACTTCCTCTCTACTTCAGTTATGAAATTGTAGTAAGATAATTTATGGAAACTATTCTTCATATTTTAATTTCTGACAGTTTTATCTAGAGGACAAAAGGTCTGAACAATTTTATTGATTATGTTTATATTTTTATTTTTATCTATTTGAGTATAATTATTTATAATTTGGCATTGAAGCAAAAAATTGAGTTTTTCAGCAAATAAATTCATGAGACTTAAGATTTTTGTTTATTTATTCTTAGTAATAAAAAAATTTTACTAATTTTTCTTTGTATTTTATTAAAAATTATAAAACTAACAGAGCCTTATACTTTTTTGCTTTGTACTATAATTTTCTTTTTAAAAATAGTTATAGATTATTATTTTTTTGGTTTTGTAGTATTTTTCTTTATTTTGTAGTTCAGTTTGCCATTTTAATTATAAAGATCAATGCATAAACAAATTTTATTAAATTACTTTAAGTATTAAAAACATTTTCAAACTTTTTTAAAAAATTGTTTTCATGTGTAGTAAATCTTCTATAACAGGATCTTTTTTAAATGTTAAGGCTTTCAGCTCATTTTATTTGTTTCAAAATTTTGAAGCTATTAGAAGATTGAAACACTTAAAAAATTTGAAATTCTCATTTCAGTGTCAGGTTTGCAATACTGTGCTATATTTTCAGTTCTGGGATTTCAGGATTAGATTATCCAAATCCCCAGATTAAGACTGGGCTATTTTATGAAAAATACTTGCACATTAGCATGGTTGAAATTACATAATAATACTGAGAACATAATTAAAAAATTGGTTTAATATTATTTATTGAAGCAAATCAAAACAAAACTTAATTCATCATAAAAAAACAAATAAAAAAGTAATACATAGTAAATTCAATAAAACTAATACAATTTGAATTAATTAAAAATTGACAATTTGAGTTAAAAATCAATGTTTAAGATTTTCCAAAATCTTATTGTAAATTTAAAACAGAATATAAAGCCCCTATTTTATTTTCATTGAAACTCTGTATTTTTTATGTTTAATATATATTTAGAATTGATAAGTGCATGGTAAGACATTCTAAGGAAGTAGATTTTTCAAAATTAAAATTATGAAGTCTAGAGTGAACTTTTTCCCGAATAACTCGCATGTACCTGTACACAGCATGTGCAAAAGATAGAATGGATTTACATAAATTTTAATCAAAAAAGTTTTTCTACTTATACAACTCCCACAAAAAAACCCTCTTTTCTTAAAAATCTTTTTAATATATAACACTAGAAATTAATCATAATAAACACTTAAATTAACTCTGATAAAAATACTCAAAACACAGTCTTAAATATTAAAAATAATATTAATAATAGCATTGTATATTTGTAAACAATAAAATTCTGTTTTTTAGCTTCTTCAAGAAATGTCTTTTTGAAATATTTTTAACATTTAAATATTAATACATGTAATCTAATTTGAAAATATATTTATAATAACAAAAAAATATATTACTAAATTTATCTCTCTGTAGATAAAAAAAGAAAACATTGAAATAACTCGCCTATAATTGAGTTAATTCACAAACTTTGAATATTCAGAAAGAGTTTTGAAGAAATGCCTTTTTGTGATGCTTCAAACAGCAATAATGTCTTAAACAGCTTATGAGAATATACTTTTAATAACAAAATAATGTTACTAAAGTTCTTTCTTGGTGTATATAAAAAGAGACAGAGAGAAATCTAAAAAAACACATCTTTATTTTTACTTAACATAATTCAGAAAAATGAGTCATTTTTTTTTACTGGGGGACAGCAATGAATGTTGTGCAGTGTCTTGTTTCCGAAGTGGAAGCTCTCTATATATTTTCTGAGAATTAAATTCTTAAAAAGTTTTAGATGAGAAAAAAAATTTCAAAACATTATTCAAACAAAATTAAATCCCAGGATTAGTTATTTTAATCCCAGGTTTTGAAGAAATGCAGGGTTTTCAGGATCCGAGGGCTGCAAACCCTACTTCAATGTCAATGCTGAATGTTGAGAGTTCTGTTTTGATATAAAAGGAACTAACATTTAGAAGAGTAGCTGAGAACGTGCTGCACGTGGTTGTTTTTGCTTTGGCAATAATATGCAGCAAGAGATGTTGATGATGGTTGTATTCACCAGGATTGAAGACATGTTCTTGCTGTGATATTTATTAACCAATTAATAAATGAACAGTGCTGTTTCACATTATGTATTAAAAGCATTATACTCCTAATAGATTATTTTTTGCATATATAGTTCTAAAATATTTTTGTGTAACAGATATGATTTCAAATTTAAATTGCAAATGCTTAGAATTATTCCGAATATACTTTTAGGTAAAGCTGTATGCTTTGGCTGAAGAAAAGAAATCTCTACTCAATCAGCTCAATGTAAAACAATCTGGTTTCACTGCTGAAAAATCTTCAGAATATCAGCATCACCTGGAAAATCAGTTGAAAAGATTAGAAAATGAAGGTATTATGTCTCCTACTTTGACAAGGAAATGTCTGTCCAATAAATCTCATGAAGATTCTTTATCATCTCCTGGAATTGCATCATGGCTAGATGCCAACATAACTAAGAAGAAATATATTGAGAAAGAAATAATTTCACATTTGGAAGTGAATGATGTGAAAAATATTTCATCTGAGCAGCAGAAAAATGTAAAAAATGCTGCTACTTCCTGTTCAGTTTTAACCAGAGATATTGGGATTGGTTATGTTCCTAACAAATTAAAATCTGTTGCTGTTGGTAGTGATGTTTCTTTTAATGACTTATTAATTTCTTTGAAAAACAAGAAAAACTTTGACCAATGTACAAGTGTATCATCAGAATCTTTGGAAAGCGATTCTGAGTCTCTGGCAGGCTCCGAAGAACATTCTAGGTCTTTCTTGCAGGCAAGATTCCGTAAAACAGGTCCTTCTGTGAGTAATATTACTCATACTCCTACTAAATATTATGTTGCTTCTTCCACTAATACAGACATTAAGTATTTCAGCAGTAAATCTGTTAATACTGATCAATTTCTTGTGAAGCCAGTTGTAAATAATGACAAAATGTTTAGGCATAAATGCATTTCTGTTTCACCTTCATATAGTACAAAATCATTACAGACATTAGATAAAACATCACGAACTGTTGGCTTACAAGCAACTTTTGAAGTGAAATCTAAAAGTCCAGATATCAAGAAACAGGTAACAAAAAAAGATATTGGAGTTGGTAATTTTAACATAAACGACATTCTATGTTTTAATTGTAAAAAGATTAAAAAATCCATTGGCATTGGTGATTTTAGTATTAAATCTATTGTATGTGATGAATGTTCATCTCTCCAACCTCATTCTAAACCTGTCAGCAATACACTAATGCATAATGAGAATTGTGAAAAATGTGTCCTTCGTCAAACTGAAACTGTTGGTGTTGGAGATCAAGACATCAATGTTATTGAATGTCAGAATTGTGAGCATTATAAATCTGAAAACTTTCAAAAAATAGATAAGTGTTCTGTTAGTACAAATACATCTGATGATTTTTCTAGTACTTTAAGTCTTTCAAAAAGTGATATTCACATATGTGACAAATGCAGTGCTACAATTCATTCAGTTGCACAAGGTTTTGCTGCAAGTACAACAGATTCCAAAATACCTAGACCTAATATTAAAGTACAAGGCAGTGCAGGAAAAACTAACCATACTAAACTTGCAAAGCTGAAAATTCAAGTTAGCAAAGCTCAAAAAGTAGAAAGTTCTGTGGTAAGGAGTGCAAATAGTTCTGTTGTTCAAGTAACTGAGAAAAAACTGTCTACACAAAGGTATTAATGTATTTTTTTTTATATATATAAATATAATATTAATTGATATTATGATTGCAATACAATTCTTAAAATTAGAAGTTAGTCTTGCCCTTAGATATATTTTTAATTAGTTTTTTTAATATTTTTTTGTATGATTATAACTTGTACACACGCCAGCAGCTGAGTGGTTAGTGCATCGTGCTTCACACCAAGGTCAGAAGTTCAAACCCTGGGCTGGGCAAGGTAGACTCAGCCTTTGATCCCTTCAGTGGGTCGATAAATAGTACCAAACTCGCTTGGGAACTTAACACTGGGGGTTTTGCATCAGACTGACCACCTGGTCTGCTCATGCACCTCAGGGCTTAGGATCACATATACTGAGTTGGGCAAGTACCTTGGCCCTCATGGGATGTTGTGCCACTGAGTTTTTATAACTATTACAGGAAATAAATAACTTGTGAAACTGTTCAAGATCTGATTAATTTTTTAAAACATATTTATTCATTTATTTGCTTGTTAGTTAACTGAATTATTATTTGCTTAGTATACTAAAGGGGGGGGGGAATGCCACAAATATCATTTTTCTTGTAGGGATTGTTGAAGGTTCAACTAGTAATTTAAAATTTATTGTAAGTATGTTAACCTTATTTGAATTGTTATGTAAATGTCATTGCATCTAATTATATAAACTGTTTTGTCATAAATTTGTTTGGCCAAGATTGACTCCACAATAAAAAAGTAGAAGGCATGATTTTTAAACATTAATATGATTATTAATATGGTAATCATATTTTTGAAATAAAGCAAAACCTGGTCATTATTTTTTTTTTGAGTTTTGGGATTTCTTTTATAGATTTTACTTTTAATTTCATGGTTATTTTTATAGAAGTATATGATCCATTTACTTCTGAATATTTTGCTTTTGATGTGTAAAAGATTTTTTTTAAAAAAAAAATCAAGGTTTTATGCAATCAGTTTGTGACCTGATTTTTCTTTTCACAGCTATTTGATTTTGTTATTTTAGTTTTGATATGTAATTTTTTAAATTTTGCTTAACTTTTCAAAAAAAATCCATTTTATCTGCATTTTACCTCAAAATTTATAAAAAACATATAAAATACATGATAAATTTAATTTTTAATTATGTATTTTATTTTATTAATATTATTTCTTTTGAATTTCTTTTTTCCTATATTTTCTCATATTTCCTGTCTAGTTTTCATAACTTAAATTTAGATTAAGAAAAATTGATGGTGAAAAAAAAGTGATTTTTAAGTTATACTGAAATAAGTGAATTTATTTAACAGTTTATGTTATTTTTATTTCATTTATTATTTTTAATGGATATCTTTTTAGAGTAGTAGTATGAATATTTTCAAAATATATATTACTTTTGTATCAAAGTGAAATTCCAGTTTCTTATATTGATTGATAATGATAAATTTCTGTTGAATTTAGTTAATTTTATTTTTTCAAAACATACAATTTTGGTTTTTTAAAAATATTTTCTTTATATTTTTTTTTAATCTTTTGTAATTTTGTGTTTAAAAATTCAATTTGTTTCTTGGTTTTGAATTTAAGATATTTTTATTTTGATAGCTCAATTCCTAAAGCAAGTGTTGATGATAAAAAGTTATGTAAAGATGTTGATGAACTGAAAGAATTCTCTGGGCCATCAATGCTCCCTGATTTTACAAATCTACCAGTCCTTCCACACAAAAAGTTTGTTTTCAGTTTTTAAAAAAATAAAATGTATTTCATATTAATTTAATAAAACTAGATAATAAAGCATTTCTAATGTAATTTTAGGGCAGATTTAAGTAAAGAAGTAAAAGCTGCTTGTAAAGTGCTTAATGATTATCTTCAGAAACCTGATAGAGGAGGAGAGAAAAAGACAGTAAGTTTTGTAAAAATTGTTCATTAAAGATATTGTTTACTTTTAAAGCTTGTGGAATATAATTGTATTATTTATTTTAGTAATTCCTAATCGGAATAATAGTATTTTAGATTTTATTTCTGTGAAGTGTATGTTGCCATTTTAATAAAATTTATAAATATGTACAACAGTTTTATTGATTTACAATAAATATTATCTTACAGATAGTTTTCCACACACACACACATCAAATTTTTTTATACAGAATGCATACTTTTTAGTTGTGAAACATATGAAAAAGATACTAATTTGAGTAGTTCAGAAAGTTTTTAGTTATATATTGCTATAATTCTGGTCTTTAATTGACTTTTCAATTAAAAGCATAAATTGAAAATTTCAGATACTAGATATGTTAAATATACTGCATGAAAATGTGGTAAAATAAGTTTTATTCATATTTTAATATCACACACACACATGGAATTTCCAAGTTTACCATCACCTTAAAATCTTTGATGTAATTTTCATAATTTTGAAAGCCACATTGTGCGCAATGACAAATGAGCTACTCTTTTGATATCTTCTTTTAGAAGTGTCTAGATTATTTAAATGATAAATATATATTATTATTAACTCAATATTAACTTTTAATTGGTATTATTTTATTTTGTTAACTTTCTGTGTGTATTTGGTCATTGTAACATATAAAATAAGTAATATTTTTCTGTCAACATTTTAAGCATGAACAATATAAACATGTTTTAAAATTCGATTACTTCACTTCTGAATTGTAAACAGACCTATAGCAACTAGAAACATGTAAAGTTAGACAAACAAACACTGCATATATCTCAAAATTATCTTATTTGGTATTAAAAACTCAAAAAAGTTTTATGTCTTGTATTTGATGCAGTTTAGTTAATTTTGTTAAGTATTTGAATGTATTGAATGATATTACTAGAGTAATGAGAGCTTCTTTATGCTTTTTCAATAAAAATCGAAAGACTACTTATATTATTATTATTTTTCTTTTGGAAAAAAAAAGTGAACAATGAGAGAACAATAAAGTTTTAATTTTTGATGTATATATAATTCTTCCTTCTATCTTGTGCATTTTCTAAAGCAATTTAGGAGGATATACACTAATAAATTGTAGTATGAAATTTAAAAAAAGGTAAATATTTTAGGTGCTTATGTGGGTATTATACTGTTGACCAATTTCTTCAAATCAAAAGACATCTTTAAACCCAGCCATATGCAATCAGTAGTGATAAACCTTTCTCATGTGTACTCAAATGCAAACACAGTAATAATAATGATAACAGCATTTACTGATATCTTTTGATTAGGTAAAATTGATTGATGATATGATATGCAAGTAAAATATTTTATTTTTCAGCTAAGTGTGTATCAGTTGTATGTGATGTAATATTGAAATTAGAGTGATATATTAATATAGATATTTATGAACTAAATATCAAGTTATGTGCTCACTCAATTATGAATTAGTGTTAATAAAAAAACTTTACTTGTGTTAGCTGATTAAAGTGAATGTGTTCAATTTTGTTCATTTGTTGGATTAGTAAAAAGTAGTGCAAAAAGTAGTTCTCAGCTAAAGTATTTATCTCTTCAAAATAAGAATATTGTTGAATAAGAATTATAAATAAATAATAGATTTCAAATGCTTTACTACTTATTCAAATCATTCTATTGTTCGACAATTACATATACAGTAAAACCTGTTTTTGCACGGTAGATAGGGGCCACATGAAAAGAAAATTCAGAAAAAAATATTTGAAAAATTCGTTAATATTTACATATAACAAGCAACTTTGTCGACATACTATAGAATTTTTTTTATACGGCTGGGAGGGACTGCATAAAAAAAGTCAAACTTAGAAAACATGCCAATTATTTACAAAATGTATGAGAAAGCGCTTTAAAATAAAATAAATAATTAAATGACTCCCAGAAATATTTTAAAAACATTTAATTTCTCATTGTATGCCTGGAAAAATTTACAAAATGCACTTACATAATTCACTGCTACTTGTTGTAATCCAAAGCATGCATCTTTCCCTGATGAATTAGTTCAAAATTGCTTTCGTTACTTGAAGATGCGACTTCCATTGTTTTATTTTTTGTCACAATAAAGTAAGTGATAAGTTTTTGTAATGGCAGTTGATTGGTCAGTTGCTTTTTAACATCAAGATAACCAGGTATGCATGATTGAAGCTCTCTTTGGAATTGTTATCTATTTTAAAAAATGCTTTTCCAATTTGTTCGAAAGCTGGATCCCTACATATATTTTATCTGTTCTCAAAGAATCGGGTTCTTTTTGTCACACAATCTTTATAATCTATCAATTATTGATAATGCCACTGTTATTGAGAGTTTTATCTTCAATCATGTTGAGAAAAAGCAATTGAATTTCTGGCAATGAAAGCAATTGAATTGCATTGTCTGGAGACTGTTAATAACAAATGAACTTGAAATGTATTTATGTACATAAATAGAAAACATTACAGTGGTGTCAAAGTTGTTGAAATTCATATAACACATAAAAAAGGATTGCATGAAAAAAAATCGTACAAAAATCAAATTGCATAAAAAAGGGAACGTGCATAAACAGGTTTTACTGTATATATATTATTGTGTATATCATTTTAAATTGAAATGCTATCATACATTTTCTTAGTTAACAATGATATGCTTTCATTCTTGAACTGCAGTTCAAAATTAAAAGGTCCTGTATTGATAAGTGTCATTTAACTCCAATATTGAATTTTAAATATCATCTTCTGCTGTTATTTCAAAACAATTGTTGTGAAGTATATGAATATATCATTGAAAGATATTAAGCTCTACAACTTTAAAATTGAGAATAAGATGTGTATTACTTCGCCATGAATTTTTTTAAAAAAATTATTAAATTTAGTAAAAAAAAATGTAAATTTTTAATTACACTTTAGATTTTACCATATAGGCAAATTTTTGTACTTGATTGAAAATACATATAGTTAAGATATTTTGCACTTAGATATTTTTTCTTTTGTGGATTTGATAGAAGTTAATGTATTAAAAATATGTTTATTCATTTCAATTTTAAATAACTGAAATTTTTGTTTTGAAAATAATTTCACATATTTTTACTGTAATTATGTAATTGCTGTCATCATTCCTCCCTTTTGAGTAACTTCACCCTACATTGTAAGCCTAAATAGAAATTTTATTTCTGTACAATATTGCATCTAATTTTATACATACAGTAAAGAATAAAATTACATCCACTAAGGATTCAGAAAAATAAAAAATCTTATTAGTTATTTCATATGCATTCAGTTTATTTAGAAATTAGTTTCATTCTATGCATGTAATGAAATTTTAAATTTTTATGTTTGTGCTTTTAATCTTAAGTTTCCTTTATCTATATAAATAGCTGTCAAGTTTGACTATCATTCAAAATGAATGGTTCCGAGTTGCAAATCAGAAAAAAGCAGATCCTCTTCTGATGGAAGATTATCTTGATGCATTTGAAGATTTTTCCAAACTTCTGTTGGAAAAAGTTGTTAATCTTGCTGATTCTAATGTAAGATTATTTATTGTGTTCTTGTAAAAAAAAAACTTTTTCCTGTATTACATTGCCCCTTTTTTTAATGTTTTTATATAGTATTTTTTTATTTTATTAACTGTAGTATTGGTAATAAAAATTTTAAAGGAAATTTTTTATATTAGTACTTTTCTTTAGAATTATTTTTAAACATTTAACTGAATGAAACATTTTAAATTTTCAGGGTAATACTGCTCTTCATTATGCTATTTCCTATGGAAATTTTGATGTTGTGAGCATTTTGATTGATTCAAAAGTCTGTGATGTTAATAAGAAAAATAAAGTATGTACTATTGAGAGATAATTTTTTATTTTAATATTAAAAATGTAATTTTACATAATTATAGACATTATGCTATGTATAAATTAATATTTTCACTGCTGCATAAACATTTTTCATGATTTTTATTAAAATGTTGAAAGTAAAATGATAAATACATTTTTTCTCCCAATTCGGTACCTCATGTACTATATTGAAACAAGATTTCTTTTTGTGATCTTATTTGCTTTTTCAATGTGAACCATGTTTTGAAAATTAGAATGGTTTCTCAATTTTTTGCTTTTTTTTATATAAATATTTTTTTGTATCAGATTTCCTTATTTTATGTATATGTTTTACTTGTTACTTTTTCATGTATATTTATTCTATAATATAAATTTCATAATTATACTTATATGCAATTCAAATTCAATTTTTAGGCTGGTTATACTAGCATTATGTTAGTTGCATTAGCTGATATGAAAAATGATGCCCACCACTATGTTGTCCATAGACTTTTTAGCATAGGAGATATAAATATGAAAGCAACTCAGGTATGTTGCACGACTTATTTTTTATTTCAGGGTTTTATTTTAGTAAAGCAAAAATAAAATAAAACTAATATGTGTACTAAAATAAGACCTTGTTCCCAAAACAAAGGTGCTGAATCATTTATCAAAAATGTGTACATATTACTATGAGAAGAAAAAGCCTACATCATATATTATATAGTTAATACCAAGTAAAAAATAATATACCATATAGTATATAAATACATTATGCAATTGATAATAAACAGAAGAAAAACTTGAAAAAATGCAGAACAAATAATAACAATAAGCATGCATGTAAAGAAATAAGTAGTTTCTTATTTCAATTTTAAAAAATTCAAAACAATTTATAATTTTACTAAGTATATAAAGTAAAACAGTTTTCTATGAAGCAAATAAATTGAAATATATTTGTTTCAAGGTTCACAAACACATATACTTATTTCTTCAGCACTTCAAAATTGGTTAATTTCTTATTGGAGCAGTGTGAGACTAAATGATTGCATTTTGAAGTAACAATACCCATCACTAATTTAGATTATTATTATGGTGTGCATTCTTGATAACCGAAGATAATATATTATGATTTTGATAATAGAATAAGTGATTTCTGCAAAGAAATTAGTTGTGGTAACAATTACACAATCCAAGTAAGCTTTTCAGTTGATATTTTGTTTCTGTTGGTATCGGAGCTATTTTTTCTCAAATAGCTCTGATTTTTTTTTGTATCAGGCTGGTGTTTTTCATATCTGATTATGTACATTAAGTATGAGGTTTAATTTAGGTAGATTTTGAGTTTTCATAAATCCAAGAACTTCCAATTTAGTTAGTCTTTTGCACATGAATGAGATAAGATTTAAAATGATGGGAAAGTATGGCAATATCATTATTTAAGCATAAGTTTTTAAATTCTTTTGAAGTGCATTATATATTACCTTCTGAAAAGTTACTGTAGTGTTCCTTAACCAAAAAGGCATTACTTTGAAATTATATTGGGCACTATGAATTTTAGATCAAAAGTTTTTGCTTTATTTCTCCATAAGTGTGGCTTTATAGTCTTTCAATAAATCCAATGTAATTATAATGTTAGCTTTTCTTTTGCTAAGTATTTTGTTGTTATTCTTAGAGACTGATAATTAGTAAATAATCATGTTTAGATGCAAAAGCAACTGTGTGGGCTATGTTGGAGTTACCTTCTTCAATAAGCCCAGTTGTTAATAATTCAATCCCTTTAATCAATCTTTTCTTTCAAAGCTTCTTGTGTTAAATAAGTATGCAGTTTTTTTCTTTTCTGTATTTGGTAGTAATCACAGATTTTGTAGTTTTCTGCATCAACTTTTAATTTATAAACAGTTTCTGATGCTTATGAAGCAAAGATATTAATTGGTTTTCTGTTGTTGACTCTTGTAATGTCTTGTAACTCTTTACTTTCACTTTCAT
>BMAO01037775.1:0-22449 GCA_019973975.1 Trichonephila clavata
ATTGTGCTTCGTTCAGTTACGTAGTAGCGTTTAAATGAAAAAGGGATAATGAAGGAAGTGAGGAGAATTTTAAGTCATCTAGCACTAATGACTTTTCTCAATAGTATTGTTTTTATTTTTCGTAATTGAACATATTTTCCTTTTCTGGATAACCATATACAGTTGAAACTGTCTTGAATCAACAGGTACTCTTTTCGTAAGTTCAAATACTTTTTAAAACTTGTAATGTGGATAGCACTTGATCATGTAGTTTTTACAAATATTTGGTCATTCATTAATTAATTACCGGTTTCGACACGAACTTCAGTTGTTGTTTGCAGTTCATTCATTTTGTTGTAAAAATCAACTGTTATAACAATGATAAAGTTAGCGTTGAAAACCGGTTCAATAAAACAGGTGCAAACAAATCATGCTCTTTTTAATTCCTACTATAATTTTCTTCCTGTATATGTATATAATGGCTTCTTCTAACTCTTGCTTTTACCCCGTTAACATTATTTCTAGTTCTTTCGCACAAGACCGTATAATCTAATTGCTCCTTTATTTGTCCAATCATGACTCTGTTACAAAGAGTCGTACGACCTTCACCACCAGTTTAAAAACTCAGGCAGACGGTTACAGCGCTTTCTTGTCTCTTATTCATCATGGTTGCAAGCTTGTGTTTGTGTTATTGTATGTTTCTTTGTGATTCCGATCCCATTTATGTGTCTTCTGTTCAGTATTTAATAAGAAGAATAACTTTTGACTACCTCCTCCATAATGAAAAGGCATCATCAGCCATCATAAATAGTAACCTTATACGTAAAAACCAACACCACGCTGAAAAATCGCTACTAAATACGTCATAATCTTTCGTGTCCATCATCGTTATATCGTTCAATTTTCAATCATTATTAAAATACTTTCTATTCATCCATTCAATAGGAATTGACAATTGTTTTATATTACTGATTGGAGTTTATGTATACCTAAACTAAAATGTTGGCTAGAACAAAATCTTAAAAAGATAGGAAATAGACATACTATATTTATCATAAAGCATGCCTATATTTCACTTTATTTTGTTCCATGTATAGATGATGTATTCTAAGTATGAATGTATAGTTAAATAAATTAATTAAACCCTCAAAACCCCTTTCATAAATTAACATTTTTATGCAACACCTAGCTTCTATCTATTGCTTTCGGAAACTAGTTTCGATGTGATGTGGGAAAAAGACTATTCTGTGTGTAATCAAGAGTTTTTCTTCTCTTCTTTTCAATTCCTAAAGAAAATTCACATAAGTCGTTACTTTGCCGAAAGCCACAACTTTCAGCTAATCACTCAGTTGGTCTTGCGGTTTTCGGTGTGCTTTGCCAAGTAGGGGTTGCCAGTTTACCTATGTTTTGTAAGTGTGCTGGTAAAACAGCTAAAGAATAATCTTGAATTTTCTCTAGATCAGAGGTTCTGACTTTTGTCTCATAGGCTGCCATGTTTTTGGTTTAGAGTTAGACCTACTTAATTAATATTGAATTTTGCAAATTTATGAACTTAAATGTGCCTTCTTTGACTGGTATACTCCTACTTTAAAGAATTAAGTTTCTAACTGTAATGAAGCCTGTTTAAAATTAAAGCATGTTAGTCTAATAAATACAACTGTTAAACTAACTAAACAACAAACAAATGATTTTAAGGAGGAAGGATCTTGCACTACAATATCAAATTTTCAACATTTAGTATTAATCTTATCTGGTTAACTAAAATTTCCACTGTTAATGTTTTATTTTTATTTTGGAGACTAACAACCGCATAAAGCTCCTTCACACTAGAAGATCAATGAAAAACTTCACCACGATATTCAAAGTCAGATAAATAGCAGGTTTGACTCAAAGCCATTTGGCATCCGTTTCTAAACTTTGAATCTTCGTTAGTGTTTGCTTTGAACAGTGCCTGTTAGCAGTATTTTCCCAATACTTATTTCTTTCACAAATTCCATTGCCTACTGTATTGACTATAGCAAATCATTCTCAAATCTAACTTCAAATCTATGAATGAAAGGCATTTAAATATTGAATGCGTAAGTTGATATTAACGATATCGACAATTTAGAAAATTCGGGACCTCAAGTATTATGCTTCTTTAACTGCTCAGGAAGAAGAAACTGGAAATGTTGCTTTAATAATTATGCTGTAACCTTGTAAATGCAATTAATTTCATTATATTTGATTATATTTAGTAAATAAATCTGTTAAATAGGTAAAATTTGGTTCACATGATTTTAAATTTTTTAAAAAAATTAGTCACGGTTTTTTTAGTTTAATGAGAGCCACTATCATGGACCCCCACTTACTCCTCATGGACCCCCAAATTAATTTTTGGCCGGCGTAGACCCCTTGGATGTCGTCGTAGACCCCTGGGGGTCTATATAGACCACTTTGGGAATCACTGCTCTAGATTAACACATTTTTTTCGAGTAGTTTAACACTAGAACGTCAGGGATTTCGGTTACCCCTAAACATTTGTTGAAGTTTCCACACATCGTGATATAAAATATAAAACAATTGTAATAACTTATTAATTGCAGGACTACTGTTCAACGGGGTTTAGTTTTATGACATTTATATAATATTTGATGTAATTATCATATATTATGATAATTTATATCATAGAAAACTGCAACAAAATAAATTACTTAATCTTGTAAAATGGAATAAAAATAATATTCTTAAATATATTAGTATAGTAAAATCGTAATTTTTGTGAGAATGCGAGTTTTTAATCATTATTTATCGTTTTTGTGCATAATGCTTTGTACATACCTCATTTGCAGTAAATACATTGGTATTCAATATTTCCTGTACATTTTCCGTACTCAATTTTCATGCAAGAGACAAACATTTCTTTAGTAGCATTTCCCATTGCCCCTTAAATTCGCTCTTTTTGCGTTTCAATTTTTGCGTTTTTTCAAATTTCTTGCACTTACGTAATTTGAAGTTATATAAGTTAAGCAAATGCTATGTATGTGAAGAAATACTTAGACACCACGATTTTAGTATAACTGACTCGATTTCCGCTATGAATCCAATAACTCTGCATTCAGGATTAAATAAATGTGCGATATTACTTCCGGAAAATTGTTTTGCTAGGTTTCTATTTAGTGAACTACCTTCAGCTATTTAATATAGTATATTGTTTCAGTGTCGAAACGACACCAGCGGACGTTCTAGGTATATTTTGTTGTAAAATCTCTCTTAATTAACCTAGAGCCACAAAAGATTTTCTGCGTAATCACCATGGAAAACGATCAAAAGTCAAGACAATTTTCAAAATTCCGTCAAAAATGCGGTAAGGAGAACAAATTAAAAATAATCTGGTGTCCCATCGACAGACATTATAGTGTTAAAAGATTGATTTATTATAGATTATACTTTTCCCTATTTTTGAAAGGTTTGAGTTAAAGAGATCTAATTCGAGCGTCTGTGAATGCAGATTCAGGCTTCATAATTATATTCAACTATCTCAATGTCTTGATGTCACTCATGACCCATGGAATAAATTTCTTATAAATGTTAAATGTGTCACAATTTGTTTATGTTTGAGTGGTGTGATATTTTAGAGAAGTGCCGAATCTGGATTCATCCTCATCAGTTGACTAAGATTCAAAATTAAAAGTTTGACTCTAAATGATATTTTGTGGCCGTGGTAGTCAAGCGGTTAAGGTCACGATGACTGATGTGTCATCAGTTCGAGCCTAGTATCGCTGAAGACCCGTCGTGCAAAAGGGGCTGATGCAAGTTAAATATGTCAAGACTGAAACGTCCTCCTATTCATGTGGAGTTGAAATTAGGAAAAGGGGATTCCGGCACAGGGTATCGTTCTCGTCACTTGACCATGGTTTAAAATTAGGGGGTCCATCACCAAAAGACTTCAAGTAGTTGAACAGTGTAGCGCCAATATCCATTCACAAAAAAGCAGTATTAAATACCAAACTCATGATCATTTTTTAAATGTAAAACGTATTCCATAAAAATCATTCCTTTTCTAATTCAAATTTCACTGACCTTTGAATTCTTCGACAACGCATACTTTACTGTCGCAAAAAAATTATCCAGGAAACACTATTACAATATTAAAAACAATCAAATGTTCTCTAGATAGAATTCCACACTTGATTTACATGCGCATAACAATACTTATCTTGTGCATATCTTATGTTCATCTAGTCACCTCGGTAGCCTATTGGTCAAGGTAACGGACTCGTGCCTGGTGTGTCACGGGTTCGAGACTTGTGCCACTCGAGACAGGCGTGTAGAGGAACTCGATGCACGTTATTCATGTCGAGGCTCAAACGTTTTCCCTTTGGTATGGTGTTTAAGTTAAAGGACAGGGTTGCCATCTTTGGTGTTGTCTTCGTCATTTGTGGGTGGGACAGAAAAT
Organism: Trichonephila clavata; assembly: GCA_019973975.1. Classification (NCBI taxonomy): domain Eukaryota; kingdom Metazoa; phylum Arthropoda; class Arachnida; order Araneae; family Nephilidae; genus Trichonephila; species Trichonephila clavata. The sequence continues at coordinate 4,418 of BMAO01037775.1, forward strand.
ATGAAGTCCTTCTTGATTGACACTCAAACGTTTTTCCAGTACGACGTTAACATAATGCTCACTCAATATTTTGTTCTAGGAAGCATGATTCATATTTAAATCCTATTAGTTTCCTTGTTCATGATGTTATATTTCTGAAGTGTAATGTACAGTAGAATGTCGTGTATCCGAACGTTTATTAACCAGAGCGTCAAATATACGAACCAAAGTCCGGATACGTTTTCGAACAGTGCAATGCTGAACCTCCCCCCCCCCTGTGAGGCCAAAAGTGACGGGAAAACCCAAGGGGAGGTATACTTGGGGAATTTCCGGTGTCATTTGGTAAACATCTGCACGGAATATTAGGTCAGTTTGTTTCCAAGATACGTGCTCTTTTGTTGAGATTTGTTGATGTAGAAATCTGTATAGCATGCTATGCAGAAGACTGTGGATTTCAAAGGCTAAATAGTGACGCGATAGTGACTTCCGTGTAAGAAGTATTCGACCCTGTCGACGATGAAACGGGCGAAGTCGAGGACAACAACAACAACGAAAGTAGCAAGGGTCCATCAACTGCTGACACGTTTTCTGTGTTAAAGACAGCTATGGATTGGTACGAACAACAGAATGCTGTCTTACTCAACTACTGCTCCTAAAGATAATCAGAGACCTTGCAGTGGAAAAACGAAGGTGTACAATGGTACAGCAAAAAATAAGTGATTATTTTACACAATCAAGATAAAATTGCTACATTTTGCCACCATTGGCTTTTTCTTCAAGCACGTTTCCCGCAAGTGATGATTTTCAATATTTGTATAGTGTCCAGTATCATAAACTGAATGGATAGCATTCGGTTTTCGGTTATCCGAATAATCACGTATCTGAACGGTGTCCGGTCCCAATGGATTCGGATAAACGACGCTCTACTGTATATATAAAAATAAAATATGAGTTATTATGGAATTTTGAAAAAAAATAACTACATGAAATCTTTTGAAAACATCCTAAACGTTTTTCCGAAGGAAAAAATGTCCTAGCTGAATTCGACATACTGCAAAATGTTACTATAACATTGTTTCTGAAACAGATCATTATTTTTTCCTCTTATTCCTTTAGTCCTGTTTTGCGCTCACAAGTACTAACAAACAAAAGAACTAGCTGTTAAACTTGATCAACAGTAATCAAAGATAAATATTAAGACTCAACAGAGATGGGGAAAAGATACTTTCTTTTCATCACAAAAATAAAAAGTTTATTTTCCTGTCATTGCACTTGTTTTTCACTCCCTCTATTTCCTTATAATGGTACGATTAGTTTAATGTTTTTCCCAAAAGAGTTGCACTCTTTCTACTTACAACGTTACAGTTTCAGCATAACGCTTTATTGTCCGAACCTTAAGAGGCTTATTTTTCTTGTGTCTAGTATGGGACATACAATCACGAGATTCCAAGAGAAAATTTCTCTCTTTTCTTTCAAGGGATTTGTTAGCGTTTCTAAAAATAAGCACAACGCCAATGGAATGGTCAAGCGATCTTTGTCTACTTTTGACCTCATTCCTTGTGTGTGTGTGTGTGTGTCATCCTATTCATGCCTCCGTTACATCTTTTTTCCCACTTACAGATTTTATTTAAATGAACGCGCACTTCCTTTCCACGACACAGATTGTCACATTAAAGCCTTTTCATAAAATAGATCAATATCTTTGTATTTTAAAAACACAATTAGAGGTTTATATAACAAAGGCAATTATTATTAGAATAAACGTTATCAAAAGGTGGGAAATTTGCGAAGAATTAACGATTTTCCCAACTTGTGGAAAACATTTAATCTTTGCTGGATAATAGGTCGAGTTATTTCAAAAACAAATTTGTAGTCTCGCAAAAAGCAAGGATAGTTCAAAAATTTATGAAGAAGTTTCTTCTTTTTAGCACCCTTTTATAAGCTTCACTTGTATGAAACGGAATCTTTGAACTCAAATTTACCCACTTAAAAAGGTCGGATTAATATTCAAAATTTTGCTCACTTGTCCAGGATAGATGACAATACAATAATTTCATAATTTTGTTCAACTGTCCTGATCAGGATCAATGATTTCCCATTTTCAGATCTCATCCCGCATCTAGCGACTTATTTCAGATCCCCTTTCCAGATCTGGCGACTAATTCCAGATTTGGCGACTAAAATATTAAGTTACAACTTAATTCGATTAACCATAAATGAGGGTGTATTTTTTCAGTTTTTTTTATTGCAATTTATTTAACTGTACACAATACTGTCTCTGAGAAGCCCAAGATGCTTAACACTTTTCTCGAAAGCTTCTGCTTTCGGATGAAGGGGTGGCAGCGGTAGCCTAGGGGTCAAGGTCACGGACTTATGTCATGTGTACGAGTTTACTACCATTGAATACCCGCTGTGTGTGTGTTTAGAGGGGACTGATATATTTTAAATCTGTTGATGCTGGAACGTCCTCCAGTCATTTTATTACGGAAATTAGGAAAAGAGGTGCCAGGTCAGGTGGCACCCACATCACTTGACCAAAATACGAGATCCGTCACGAATAGCCTACATGCAACTTTATAGTGCGACGTTATATAACTCTCGCACGTATTCAGATGAAGAGGTACAAAACTTCCTGATTCTCATTACTTAGTAACCGCAAGCATCCCTAATGACCAATTGATGAAGCCACTGTCCGATGATACATGGTAGTGTAAATACTTGACCAAAAAATTATTGTTTAAAAAAACTAAAAAACACCCTTTTATAGTCAATCGAACTAATTTGTAACTGAATCTTTTTGTCGCCAAATCTGGAAATGGGATCTGGAATTAGTCGACAAATGTGGGATGGGAGTGGAAAATGGAAATCGTTGATACTGGTGATCCTGACCAGGGCAATGGATCAAAATCATTAAATTATTGTATTGTCAATGTCCCTGGAGAAGTGAGCAAAATTTCGAATTAATCTGACCTTTTAAAGTGGGTGAAAATATGAATTGAAAAATTCCGTTACATACAAGTGAAGCTTATAAAAGGGTGTTAAAAAGGGGGAATATCCAAAGAGGAAAGTTTCACCCTACAGATTAATTTCTTTTAAAAAGTTTAAGACTAATGGCCATCGTTGTTTTGAGGTCGTTGCAATCACGAATGATCCTCACCGAGAGTTTATGGTTCGGTGATGTTAAAGTCTCAGTTTTTCGAATCCTGAATATTCTAAAAATTCATTAGGTGGTTGATGAAATATATAATTAAATGAGTATAAAGGTTTTCTAACGCCAAGTTGGAGAACTCGGTAACCGAGTTTTCGTGTTCGATTGGCCTGCGTCTTCCATCTAGTCATGGTTTCGACCGTCGTGTAGAGGGATACTCACATTAAATCTGTTGGGACACAAAATTATGTTGATCCGGTTTGGAAATCTGGAGAGTAACATATCAGCTCAAATATCGGCATCATCACTTGGCTGTGGTTAAATGTTGTGTATTCAGTCACTACACAATGACCTTCGAAATAATAAAAATAATACGAAATGGTTACAATTAATATAGTATCAGCCAATGAAGTAAACATGTGTTATGCAATAGGAAGGTGGAACTCCAAGTGTCATCCTTTTATATACTCAACTATGACTTAAACTTACAATATTCAGTATAGGATAGTTTCGCCAATAGATTTTCTCTTACAGTAGTTTGAGAACTCAGTTAAAGCGAAATGTTAGCTCATAAGTAAAACAAAGTATAATAGTTGAGCTCAGGAATATCTGTGATCTTTATTCATAACGAGTTACTTATACAAAACAATCATTTTCTAAGTAGCCCCACACATCTGACAAAAGTATTTGCCATATTTGAAAAAAAACACTGTTTTGCTTCATTTAAATGAAGGCATTGCTGGCTCACCATCTTCTGCATGAAGTTTCACTGGGATGAATTTCAGTTTTCTACACGGGAATTTCTCCATGAAAAAATAAGTAAATTTCAATTAAAATAAAGCATACTTTAAACACAATAGACAATGAATTAGTCCTATTCTCTTTCATATATTTCGTCAATGAAAATCTGATGACACTCACATATTACTTTCATCCCGTGTTAGTTCCTGCGGATAAATAGTTTCTAATTTATTAGAACCTATGTGTGTAAGGATATTTTTTCACCATAAATTAAGCTAGTTTAATGAGCAGTGAGATTTAAATAGTGAGAATACTTTTTGTTATCCTTAAAACTAGGGCATGTAAAACTGCATCGGGTTCGATTAGAAATTTCTGAGGAACAATATCTTTGGATTTAGCATCGGAAATTCCATAATAGACACTCTTTTTAAAAATAAAGTAATAACTACGCAATGCATATCGTATATATAAATTACGAAATACAATCCGATGAGGTGGCAAAATATAATTATAAAAGAAATGTTGCGTATCATAAGCTCTATGAGTGATGCAGAGTACATTATGAAATCAACAAAAGAAATGGCATTCAATTTTAAAAGCTGGACAAACCCAATTAATTTTCATGGGTACGATGGACCAAGTTTTTTCGACTTTTATGTAACATAGTTGCCGTAAAATCTGCGTCTGCACATTAGCGGTTAAAAATTATAATAAATCTAACATGATTATATTTCGGTATTTCAATCGCAAATGCTAATTAATTTTATGCTAAACTATTAATTGAAGGTATTTATGCATCGATACTTGAATACGAAGTATATTGTAATCATCGTTACTGTCTTACAAATGCCCTTTATACTTATCCTGTTAAAAATATAAGATAAAATCAATACAAAGTGATAAGTATAGTAAAGATTATGTATCGAAACTCTTACCAGGTTTATAAAATTCAATTTTTGTCGTTTCTCGATATCGAGTAAGAATTGAAACATATCTTTATGACAATACTGTTATCATATCTTTCTGTCACAGCTTCTCCATCTCTAAGTTACTGCCCTTAGGCTCTTGCTGCAACCTATTGCTTATAAACAGCGATATATAAAACCTTCCAAAAACAATAAGACATTACCTCAGATAAAATGAAATAGCCCTTGATTATTTTCTTTTTTTGTAAAGCATCCAGTATAAAGCAATTCTTTGACATCATAAAGTTTAGTTTCTGATTGATGTGTTGCCAACTTCATTTCGAAAAATTCATCTAGAAAAGATATTTGTTTTTGACAGGTATTGTCATTTTTGATTGGATATTTACTCTGTTACAAATACAGTAAGAAAATGGGTTTCTTTGTATATAATATTTTAAGGGTATACTTGCTCTTGCCATTGCTTGGAAGGTTTTTCCCCGAGATCAAAAAATAATTTTCCCTGAAGGAAAATTCTTGGAGCACTTGAGTCTGTCTTCGCCATATGTCAAATGGACTGAGCCAAAATCGATACAATGTTTCGTATGAAGTCTGCCTAATATGTTTACTTTGAATTAAATAAAAACGTGAGTGTTTTTAGTACTTTATCTTTGCTTACTTTCGACTCGGTGTCTCATAGGCAGCATGTCCGTCTTATAAGCCCAAGGTTGCGAGTTTGATCACGGATGATGTCGATAATTTTTCTGGATGCGAAAATGGTATCAACGCATGTCATATGATTGTCGCATGTGGCTGACGTGTCCTTCCCGAAGGGAAGGAATGAAATTTGTCAAAGCCTGAGACAGGTTGGACATTTACATGATAGATGGCGACACCACCTACCTCCATAATTTAGGTATAGAACTGAAGAACAGGGAAATATTATCTAGACCCCTGCACCCGTGGTTTCTGGTGCGACCGCTCACGAGCTTTTTTGACCCACTGATTTAAAGAGCACGATTCTGCATGTACTCGAAGGGTATTTGGTATCATCGGGCATCTCGAATCCAGGCCTCCCGGTCTGGAGTCCAATGCTCTAACCACTAGGCTACCCATAGCCCCATTGTCGCATGTAAAATATCCCTTAAGTTTCAATTTGGCATTTGTACTCTCGGAAAAATTAAATCATGACAATATTTAGTATCCGACGACATCTTGAATCGAATAAAATCAAGCGTAAAAAATTTGGTAGCGGGGGAGAGTCTACAAGACAGTTCCACCAATGGAATGACTCTTGTGAACTTGCCGTGTCTACAAAAGCTTAACTTCCGGAATGCACCTCATTTGAAAGAAATAAAGATCTTTACTCACAACTACTCCTAAGACAATATTTTGAACATTGAAGTGGTTAGACCTTACATTTTGATCAGTAAACTTCTGTGGGAAAAAAAATCGTAAGATTAAAGTAAAATCTACATATTTACGCATACTAACCTTAGTAAAGCATGGTAGGTTCATTGACACAACTATAAGGAAGTAGGTTTTACAATATATAGGGTGAGTCAAAATTATGTTAACCCTAGAATTGAACAATGTTTCCTTTTATTTAATAAATACAATTTCTAATTAAATTCAAAATGTGAACTAAACTTTGCTGTGCACAGTGTGCTATTGCACAGACACTTTTGATCAACCATACCCGAATTACCCTAAAAGCAGTGTGGCATATTTTTAACACTAGAACGTCCATCGGACCGGAGCCTGTTCAGTTTGTTCTCCTTTCCGCATTTTTGCAGGGGATTTGAAAATTTAAAGTGAATTTTAATTTCTATGGTTATTACACTCACAAAGTTTTGTGGTTATAGGTTAATTAGGAGAGATTTTACAACTAAATATACCTAGAACGTCCGCTGGTGTCATTTCGACGGTTGCGTGGCTACAGCGTACTACGTGGTTAGAGCGGATACACAACATTTCGTGGTCTGAGTGGACACTTTGAAACTCATCGTGGTTAGAGCGGACAAATTTTTTTCTTTTAGGATGTTTTCCAATTCTTTCATCCAATTTTACATTCAAACAAATGCAATTTCTTTCAATCGCCGACGACTAATTGCATCCTCTTACGAATTACGACGCCATGTAGAGCCACCTATCACGTGATTTGGAACAAACATTTTAGAAAAGAGGGAGATTGAATAGCACATAAATGTTATTATAGTCACTCTAGTGCAAACATTTTCCACTTTATAGGCTTAGTCAGTTGACTTTTCAATCCTACCTCATAGTTTGTGAACAAATTGCCTATATTTATGTATACATTTAAAGATTTGACTAGCTAAAGCTAGTTAATTAAGAATTTCATCTCTGTAGTAAAACCATTTTCCATTAACGAATCTTTCTGAGGATCTGTGAAAATATTAAAATAATTTCTAAACCAAAAAAAAAAAAAATCTATTTATTGCTTAAAATGCCGTTATGGGAAGACCTAACTTCTTAAAATGTCTTCCAGCGACGTTTGCTTAGTTCCATAAATGAGTTCTAGGGTACTTCTGATTTTGTACAAGATATACAGTTAAACCCTCAATAGAAGTGACAAAGACATATCTAGTATCTTAAACAAGCTTTAAAGTTAGTAAGAAAAGCAATGAAATGACTTGAACTTGCACAAACAACCAAAATCAATTTTAATTATTATATAATACACAAAACGTATCACTTACTTTAGTGTGTCAAAAAATAAATCAATTGAAATGGTATCTTCAAGTGACGAAAGCGACTTTGAACTAATTCATCGCAAGAAGAGGCGCGTTTTGGATTACGACGAGTAACAGTGGATTCTGTCAGTGCATTTTGAAAACTTCTCCATTTATACAATGATAAATTAAATGATTCCATGTGTAATCTATTTATTTATTCGGTCTAGAAGCACTTTATCATAAATTTCATAAATAATCGATGTATTTTCCAATTGCGACTTTTTTATGCGGTTCCTCTGCGCCGTATAAAAAAAAAAGAAACGAGCCTTATAGTAGTCGCATACCATGTGTAACATCTGACATGTTATCTTGGTAAATTCGCAATAGCAACTTAAATCCTGAAAAAAATGAATCGAGTATGATTGGAAATAATTTTCTATGGAATAATTATATCTTTAAATGAAAATTTTATTTAATTAACACAAAGAGTAATGCAATTTTTTATCAAAAATAATTATTCTTGTTCAATTTGGGGAAGAGCGGTAATGATAACTTATGATAACTAAAATATTACACATATACTTGTGATTTCAAAGTATTTAAAAACCGTCGAAAAATAGCGTCAATAACAGTACCATTGTTAGTTGTCGAAACATTTCGATTTGAGTTCATCATTAAAAAAAAAAGCTATGAGTGGCTCGGCTTCTAGCAAACTGAAGTTAACTTTAAAATCCCCACTCAAAATCATGGGAAGCGAGTGATAGTGTTTTTTAAAAAGAGCAGAACTACCTTCGGTATATGGTAAAAGTAAAAATGCAGCAAATCTTTAATTTTTTGAACCGTTTGATTCGGAGAAATGTATACGACTACCGAAATCACTGTTTGTCCATTATCAAATAAGCATTCTGCCGCACATATGTCCCCAATATCGTGACTAACAATACCCAATCCACTTGTTTGACGATAAATCATATCCATATGAGGAGCCACAACATGTGAGTTGTTCTGTTTGTGATAGATCGCAACTCCAGCTACTCTGTGGCCCGGTCGTTTAAATTGTACGCAGAAATCGAAGTCAGGTATTGAAACACATGTTCCTCATTATCTAACCACGGCTCTGCCAACGTGAGTAACGTACAATTTTGTGAAATAACGTCGAAATCTGTTTGGTGAGCCCTCAGACTTTGACAATTGAGCATAAGGATTGCAAGTTTATCCTTGGTGAAGTCTAATAAGACTTGCTGGTATGTGCGAAGTGGATTTAGAGTCAAGTAAACGAAACCGAGTTTTTGAATTCGAATCTTTTGAAATGCTAAATTTAACAATATAAAAAAGGCTGGTGGCTTGATGGCTACTACAGTAGGACCCCACGTGGATATATCTTTACAAGATCTAGCTAAAGGACTTAGCTTCTTCTCTGATCCTAAAGTGAGAATAAAAAACAAAGATCCACTCGGCCTAGACCGCAGGGGGGGGGGAGAGAGCCCTCCCGAATGAAGGAGAAAAAAACAGAACTTCACTGCGAGGGTAGCGAAGTGACACCACCAAGCGCGCTGATTGGTCACATTTAATAGCGCGCGCTTCCCCAACTTCCTGTTACACATTTCCGTCCCTTTTCACGAAATCACTCCTACAAATCTCCAGCAACTGAGAGGAAAGATGTTACACATAAAAATTCTGTATTATGTCGACAAATGTGCTTGTTATATGTATTTCTGAAGTATTCGAATATTTTTGTGCGGGGTTTCTTTTCATGCGAATCCTATCTACCACAAAAAATCCGGTTTTACTGTATTGAACAAGAGGACGGATAAATTACGCCTGGCATATAAATGATTTTTTGACTAATTATACTGGAGGATCAGATACAATTCTACCTTTTAAGTGGTATCAAAATTTTGGGTTGTCCTATATATTTATAATTTCTATATTTGATAAACTGTTAACCATCTAATAACCTACCAAGTTTCATTAGTATGACTTCTTTTTGACATGCTAGTGCAGGGGTACTCAAACTTTATTCTGCCGCGCCGCATACATATGCTAGCTATTTCACGCGGGCCGTAACATGAGGGATATTGGGGGGGGGGGCAGAAATGCTGTAAGACGAAGATAACATAAAAACTTTAAAATGTTGAAATTGATCAAAATATAAAAACGCCTATTTTGCTTTTCTTAATTATTGTTTTTTATTTTATTTTTGTCACTGAAATTTTCTAAATTGGAAGCATTTAAGAATCCACTTTTCAAAATTTCTGCATCAGTAAACGGTTTTATAAGATAGCCAACAAATTTCATAGGGGGCTTTGTTATCTACCTGACATTACCACACGCAAAATACTTTTTGTTGTTGTAAAGATTATTCAAGAAAGCCTATTTATCTTCTCTTGAAAGACATCTTCCAGGAAAAGTGTTATTGAACGATTCCTGTTTATTGGTATTTTTTAAACACTTTCGTGACAAATGAAACAATTACTGAATAATGCTTGTTTTTCACTACAAAACAGTCAACTTCCCAATCGACTTGAAGCAATCTATTATGTTTGAATTTTTTTTTTCGTTTCCAAGATATGAAAGATAGTTAAGAGTTAGTTCCACTCATAAAATGATCGCTACTCCATTGTTGTCTATTATCACAAATTACGAAAAAAAAATATCAATTCACACACATGCGATTTCGAAAACAAAAAGCAAATTTGATATATTTGAATTTTAGCAAAGAATTTGCCCCCAAATTTTCGTAAATAAATTTTCTCAGAGTAACCACTTAAAAAGGACTGGTGGCCCGCTGTTTGACTATCACTGTGCTAGTGTAACGTGTTCTTATATATTTCGAATGTTTACCTAGAAAAAAGTTGCTATGCAATCATTTCAAGATACTTCATTTCTAAATGCCGTGAATGCGAGTTTAATTTTGTTTTCCCCTTAAGAATTTATGGTAATCCACAAAACTTAACATCTAATTCATTTATTTGAGAGTTCTTGCTCAATGGGTACTTTTTTCTGTTTGGATTTTATAGCTCATATTTGGTCTGAATTGTTACTTATTGACCTACCAAGTTGCAAAGGGGGAAAGGTTTGTACCATCGAGCTAGTTTTACCCTACCTATCGGATATTAAGCCCGAAGTTGTTTTTTGAATTGATTTAGACTTTTTTTTTATAGTGTTACGAATTTTGTATAAAATAGTGTAAATAATTGTATTTGGATGTGTAATGCATTTATATTACTCTATGCTGTATTTATTCCATGATAAAATTGTAATTTTCACAATTCCCTTACGTTATAATGGTGATTGAATGGGAACTTGGCGAAATATTGGCGATAGAGCCAAGTTGGCATCATTTTTGGGGACTAACTTGGCGACTTTTGCAACCATATTGGCGACTAACTTGGCGACTTTGGCAACCATTTTAGCGACTTGGCGATCATGTTGGTGACCATTTTTGACGAGTTCGGGACTCTCTCTAGATTCTTCTAGAAATTAGTGGAGAAATCCACTAATTTCACGATTTATGACACAAGCGCCTCTTTCTGGAAGTTTCAACCACGGCTATAAATAGAACAATACTCGCCGTAACAGTCAGTCTGGTTTCAACCAGAGTGGTGAGTCTGGTTTTGACTAGAGATTAGTAAACTTGCCTTGATCGTGATTAGCTCGGCTGTGCTTGTGAATAAGCTTATATATACGTGTATTTTAGATACTGATAATTAATTATGTCTAAGTGCTGTTGAAGGTGTGAGATCTTTCTGATATTTATTCTGCGAATTTTGCTGTTGAAACCCGTGTTTTAAGGATTGATTTACGACAATAAATACTCATCGCTCTTAAAGAACTGTCTTGTTGTTTACGGCTGATTTGCATAAAATCGTCGAACCCCAATCTACGTAACAATATTTTGTTCAATTTTATTACTTTTCTTTCGTTTAAGTATTTAATACGTTTTCTTTATTTTTAATTTGGTTATTTTTTTTTCATGTTCTTAGACGTATGTGCACGAGGCATCCTTTGAAATGCAAGGTTGAAGGGCTTTTCCACAAACCAGTTTTATTACTCTAAATTCTTCTTGGGAGATCTCTCCTTTTCTTTACGTATAAATTAAAACAAGAAACAAAACGCACTGATTCCAATCTTAGCATATTTGCAGAAACTTTTATAAAAGAATGCAGGCTCTCTCAAACCAATAGGATAGTTACACCAAAATAAAATTCTGTAGAAAATAAAGAAAAAAATAACATGCAGCGAATCCCTCCGAAAAAATAAACATACGGAAGTCGAGCAAAGCATTTTAATCATTCTTCTTTACGCTTATCCAAGCGGTTCATTAATTACTAAGACACACTAAAAGATTTCAATAATTAAACCAGATTAAATAATCCACCAGGAAACTTCGCGCCGGGAAAGAATCTCGCAGTTCATTTGCTTTATTTTGCGAAAAGCATTTCCCGAAACTAATGGCCGGACCGGAGCAAAGTAATAGCGTTTGAGGAACAATTAAGACCTTTTCATTTCGAATTCTTTTTCCAAGAGATGTTGTGTGTGATTATCGTTAATTACTACAAATTATCTGACCTTAACGAACTATGTGAATTGATTTTTTTTGTTTGGTTTGGTTTGTGCACCTTATCGTGGTTTTGTGGCACTTCAAGAAACTGTTAATACGACTATTTATTTTATTGATACTAAGTTTTGTACTAAGTTTTGTTTCCGGATGCATTTATTGTTGTTTATAAAAGTCTTTAGCCTCTTATGCAGTTTGCTCGTATGACGTACGATCTACTAAAAGTTAGCCGCAACTGGTTTGCCCTTACGCTGTACGTGCTTTCACACCTTCTTTCTCGCTTTGGTTTACTATTATTTTAATTCTTATGATGTACCGGTTGGGTGGCATGGTTGGTTTGTCGCTGGCCTTCTGCACCCAAGGTTGTAGCCCAAGTCGGTGGATTTTCATGATACAGAAAATCAACAGCGGCCATGTTGTATGATTATGCGTTATGTTAAAGATCCCTAGAATGTCTGTTTGGTTTGGGTGCGCTCGGCAAAATTCAATCCTAATACAGGTTCGCATCGTCAAGAGATCAGGTGCCTCCCTCTGGGGAGGAAAATGGGCCTCAATATTACTTACTTGCGGTAATTGTTATCGCATATATGGTGCCGCTCTTAAAAGTGATATCACCTCCTGGGGAATGTACTAGGTCTGCAAATGTTAAAATACTAATGTGGTGCGCAAACACATTACAAAAAAAATTCTTATAGTGTATTATTAAGTGCTAGTATTTTGAAATATGATGAAGCTTGCTTATGGCACTGAAAGTATTTTCGTTCAGCATTTTTTTTAGTGATGAAAGTGGGAATTAGTATTGTGTTTAGTTATGAAGAATACAAAATTGGGACTTCTTTGAAGCATTTTGGGGGGAAAAAAGGTTTACTTAAGGGTTTAACGTGCCCATTGTATATATTCTGAAAAGTAAAGAATTTATTTTGATAAAGTACAGAATCGTCTGTAGAATATAGAATAATTTTGTTTTAATTATGTAAAGAATTCGCCTCCCTTCTTCCCTGTAACCCGGCTAGAGGTGTAAGAGGAACTAAAAGATCAGACGACATGATGAACTTCAATTATTTTATTTACCGCTATTTCAACTCAGACACAACACTCTAAATAAGATAACTTTGATCATTCAGAGCACGAGGGTGAGACGAGATGGCGTGGGGAGAATATGACGAATCCTGCAGATCTAAACTTAAGATAACTTTATACAGAGCTTATTATTTTAATGACTGCTCTAATGTTTTAACTCTCTAACTTGATTAGAGATCCCAGCACCTGAACTCTTGCAATCTTCTAATATCTTCGCGTTGGTTTAAAAACTTCTCCAATAGTTGAACTTATCATTTCCCCTCGGGGGCTCACCTTCTTTAGGTGAGTACGGGTGTCACAATCCCGAGGTGCCCTAGTGAACTTTTCCTTTTCCCACAGGGTTTACTGTCTTTGGTAAACACGGGCTTCACGAACCCGGGGTACCCTAGTGATCCTTCTCTATTTTCGACCCTCTTTCTTGTCATTCATATCATTCTTTCTTTCTCTTCCCGTCTAGACCACAGATATTAAAACAATGTTTGGCGCAGTATAGCCGAAATCGGCTCTTGCACCAATAAACCCCAAATCACTCACTCACTGAACTAATCATTTCCTTAATATTCCGACTTTTTGCTTCGTACACTGTTTACGTATACGTTTCACTGCCGATTTACTTCGTTTCTCCTCTATTCACTTCACACACAATCTATTCTCACTTCACTAACTCTCAAATACGTGAATACAGAATATATATGTATTAAACTTAATTTGCATAATCACGCTTTCTGTTTTCAGAGAAATTTGGTTGAAAAAAAAAACGTTTCCCTGAAAAGAATTCCCCAGAGGTTAATGGAAGGACGCGAATAAGATCCGTTACAATTTGGTAATGTGCGCATTAACGAGCTATCCCATGAGGTTTTCTCTTAAAAGTAACATGGTTGAGTGAGTGTCAATAACGTCGAAATCTAGGGCAATACTATGGCAGTTGGCGATAGACTTCCTAATTTTGAACTTTGGTCAAGTGACGTGGACGACAGACGTGTTAACACCCGCCTCTCTTTTCATATGCATATATTTATATAATATCTTAAATTGATATCTACTCATATAATTCGAATCCCTTTGTTTATAACATCTAATTCATAAATCCAAAATCCTATTTCGAAACACGACTCAATTTATCTTTTGTTAAAACATTAAAAACATTAGGTTGATATATTTATAATTGATTCTTTAGACCTTGAATTTTTGTTTGAATTTATTAGCGATTGCAAGTAATGTAATGATTCATTGTTTTCCCTTCGCCTCACTAATAGCTGTAATTAATAAAAAAAAATTAATATGTGAATAATCCATCTTGTTTTGTCTTGCCATGTTCTGTCGCGTCTCTTGCTCAGGTCTTTGTCTTCGTTAACATGTCAAGACGCGTGTTCTTTGTGCTGATTTTTTTTGTGTTTAAGTTTATGTTTGTGCGTTGTACATGTTTCATAAACATTTCTTGCCATAGGACTGTGTTCAAGCATACGTACGGTTATATACACTGGTGTCCAAAAGTTAAGCATAAATCGTAAAATGCGAAAACATGAAGTAAATATTCGTAAAATTATTCCAAATTTCTTGCGGATATTAATTGGGTGAAGAAGAAACATTGGGTTATGCAAAACTTTTCAGTCGACTACGTCCTGCGTGAAACACCGGCGCATGTCGGAACGCGGAGAAACCGATTCACGCAGCATAGGCAGTTCAGACAAGTTTCGTGCAACTGCTGTGCGAAGGAACGTTGTTAACCATCAAACAAGGTGAATGATGGCACAAAGACGCCAAGAGGACATGTTTACAAAAGGAAGAATCGTTGGAATGCTGGAATCCTCACGATCACAAACCGAAATGTCTCGAATTCTGAATGTGGACCAGTCTGCGATCTCAAGACTGTGGTAAAGGTTTCAAAGAACAGGAGATGTTACCCGGCAACCAATATCAGGTCGACCAAGAGTCACAACCCCTCGACAAGACCGATATCTGGTAATAAGTGCGCTACGTTAGTGGGGCAGTACTGCCAGAGCACTGGGTTCGGCACTCACAGTCGCCACAGGAATACAAATTTCGAGACAAACTGTTTACAGGAGACTCAATCATGCTGGCCTGTATGCCAGAAGACCAGCAGTTTGCATTCCCCTCACATCTGCGCATAAACACGCTCGTTTGAACTGGAGTTTGAAACATCAACATTGGAGTGTGGGAGAGTGGGTCAAGTGATGTTCAGTGACGAGTCCCGGTTTAGTCTGAGTAGTGATTCTCGGCGGGTAACGATATGGAGAGAACGTGGAACACGTTTTGAACCATTTTCCATCAAGGTGAGTAATGGTATGGGCAGGCATCATGATGGACGGCCGCACAGACCTCTATTTCTTTGACACGGGGTCTGTGACTGCTCAAAGATACAGAGACGAAATTCTTGAGTGTTATGTTCGCTTGTTTTGAGGTGCTGTCGGTCCTGACTTCATATCATGATAAACGGAAGCATCCGAGCGGTCTGATGTGACTTCCTGAACGAAAAATCCAGGCATGTCGTACCTGAACTCCCCTGATTTAAATTCTATCGAGCATGTATGAGATATGCTCGGGAGACAATTTGCAGCCCTTTCGGCATTCACCAAGCTCCGTTACAGAACTGAAGAGCACTCTCCAAGAAGCTTGGAACCGTTTGAGACCACAACTCATTCATCATCTCATTGCAAGTATGGTAAATCGCTGTGCAGTGTGCCTGGCTTTCAGAGGTGACCACACGCCATATTAAACTGCAGCATCAGTATTTTTTTAATGTTTTCTTTCATTTTTTCTTTAAAATGTGAATCTTTGCCTTGCTCAGTTTTCTTTCAAACTGCTACTTTGGATAATGAAATTAATTGTTATCATTCTTTTGATTTGCTTCCTTATTTTATAACCATTTTACACTCGCATATCACGTTTCCCGCCATTCTGATTTACAGTTCCTTCTTTATTCACATAATTATCAATTATGCTTCCCTTTTGGGCACCAGTGTATATATATATTGTATTTAATACGTAATGAGTTATATACTGAACTACCAATTGGTGAGTTGTTTCGTTAGCTAGTAATGACTAAGAGTTAACAAACAAAACTATTTATTCAACGATTAACAAAGAAAATAGGACAACAGAATTACTATTTTAAACTAAATATTTAAACGCCCGTCGTTGCTAAGTAGCTAAAATTCGTCTTTTAAGTACTCTTCCTGTCTCTCGTCGTTTAAATGATGTCTGTTCTGGGTTTCGGGGATCGCTGCTCACCTCCCTGTAAAATACGCTTAGTAAAGTTTCAGTACAACGGTATCCCTTACCATTCAAGAGCCTTTCACACACATCTACATTTATAAAAATGGATGTTTGTTGAAATGACCTCCCTTCACTCCAACACCGTTCAATCGATCACTATGAAAAATTTCATATGTATATGTATTTTTTTATGGAAAAGGCTTTTGTGCTATCATCTTTGTTGCAGCTCGCCACCAGGTGGCCGCGGTAGCCAAGTGGTCTGGGCATCGGATCATGGCTAGCGTGTCATGAGTTTGACCCCAGTACCACTGAAGAACCGCCATCTAGGGGAGCGATGCACGTTAAATCTGTCCAGAGTTCAAACGTCCTCCTTTTGGTGTGGTGTAGTAGTTAGGAGAGAGGGGTGCCAGCTTAGGTGCCGTCCGCGTCACTTGACCATGGTTCAAAATTACGCGGACCGTCGCCAAAAGTCATAGGGTGCGACGTTAATATTCACTCACTCACGTAGCTTCAAACTAGGTGGAACTACAGCAAACCAACATCTCCCCGTTCAATCAATTGCCAAGTTGCCAACGTGGTCGCCAAAATGATGCCAACTTGGCTCAATCACCAACATTTCCCTATTTTCATTGAATCGCCATTATAATGTAAGGAATAATTGAATATTATTCCTTAGAGAATATTACAATTTTAGCATAAAATGAAAACAACAGAAAGTAATATTAACGTATTACACATCCAGATATAAATTATTTACATCATTTTAAGCGTTTGTTACACAAAAAATTGTAGCAATGTATTACTTTGCTGAGCAGAGATCAGCTTAGGAATGTCTTTTCAAAAATCGATCCTCAAGAAAATTACGGGGCGTTATAAATATAACCAAAATCCTTTTTATCAGCTGTTAGATCTATAGACTTAAAACTTAACAATATGTTTCGTTAATTCAGTTGAGATGTGCAAAAAGCTTTTTTTTTGTTTATCAATTTTCAATCGTTAAAATACTTTCTATTCTTGTACTGGATGACACTTGATGTCAATGCAGTTTTTTCAGATATAAATTCATTAATTAAATTAAATTAATTACCGGTTTCTCGACGCCAACTTAGATTCGTCTCCATTTTTGTAGCAATGTAACTGTTTCAAACAATGACAAAAGTTGGCGTCGAAAACAGATTTTCAGCCAAACTCGCCAAATCGAGCGTGCATTGTTACAGCAATGCAAACAAATTATGTTCTTTTTTCAATTCCTGCTATTAGTTCACTCTCTCCTTTATATAATATATATATATTTTTCAAATTTTCAATCGTTACTAAAATACTTTCTATTCATCCATTTAAAGTAGGAATTGACTTAACAATTTTTTATATTACTTGTGTTAAAATTTTTCAAATACAATAGTAAAGAAAAGGGTTTAGAAAACTGTAAATAAATGACAAATAAAAGGGAAAGCCCTACAAATCCCGCATTCCAACATGCCATTAAATCTTTTTCCAAATTCTTTTTACCTCTAAAATCTCAATTACATTGCTGTTTATGTTCCGAAAATCAGTTATTAGGGGATTTCATAAGAAGCACATAGAAACAGACGTAAACACGAATGAGCATTTACCTCATTATTTTGGGATTTCCAGTTTTTTTTTTTTTTCAAAAAAGAAAATACAAAATGGTTGTTATCGAAAACTAA
>BMAO01037776.1:0-17667 GCA_019973975.1 Trichonephila clavata
CCCTGAATCCCCCGCAACGACACTTAGAGGTGTGTTTTTACAAAACCTGTTTTGTAACTGACCATTATTCTACGAAAGGAATCTATTTATATCAAATTTAAAGACAGTGCGTCAAATAGTTTAAAAATGGAAATAATCGTCTATAACGACCCCTAAGTCCCTGCAACGCCACTTGGGAGTCGATTTTCATCAAACTCATTTTGTAGCGGATCTCTACTCTATGAAAGGAATCTGCTTACCCAATTTCAAGATAGTACATTGAGTAGTTTAAACATGGAAACAATTATTTATAACTCCCCGTAACGCCCCTTGCATTTTGAATTTCGCAAAATCCATTCTTAGCGGATGTCTACTCTATGAAAGGAACATGTCTACCAAATTTCAAGTCTGTAGCTTGAATAGTTCTAGAGATATCGTGATTAGTCAGTCAGTCAGTGAGTCGCTTTTCTCCTTTATATATATAGATATAAGAATTGCATAATATATATTAAAATTAGTATCAATTAATAATTGCTGATAACCTGCAATATTCCAAGAGCTGCGAGTTACTTTAATGAATTTCATCGAGCAAGTAACATTTAAAAATGCATTATTTAAAAGTGAAATAAAGTGGAAGTGTGCAATTTCAGCAATATTTAAAAGCACAACCCTCGTATTCTTAAAAAAATATCTTTGTACTCACCAATGATAGAAATATCCATGTTCAAAAATAGTACAAAATACAACAGAAGACTAAAGCAGCTAGATTGAAAAATTATTGCAATGAAATGGTTACGTTTTTAAAAAAATTGAATTAAATTTATCTGAAATTATTAGGGTTACCGTGAAAAAAGCAGTAAAAATTAACTATAATGTACCTCATTGCAGTGGCAACCACATTACCACACAATAAAAATATCAAGTTAACCATATTGTGTGCAATGTTATTGCCCCATCTTGGCGAACATAAACAATAACTTGACGCATAGCATTCGTATATCAAATTAGCACTAAAGGGTAAGAGAGGAATACTTTTTAAAATTCATTGTAAGTAAGTATTTATACATGCAGTTAAAGAAATAATTTAATTTCCTTCAATTTTGTAAGTGTGAAAGATTTCTTATAATTGCCAGATTTCTTTGTTAACAAATGCATCTTCTATTTGATTTTTTAATACAAGCTTGTAAAGAATTAACATGCAGACATGATCAGGAGAGGGTGTTACTGCATGAAAGAACTTTTAAGTGGAAAAATGATGAGTAATGGGAGAACTTATAAGTGGAAAAATGATGAAAATGGTGAAGAATGGAGAGGGAGTGAAATAAGATCTCTGATATTCTATGACATATATAGTGTTGTATGTTAGCAAAATTTATGAACAGTTATTCCAGTAAATAGAAATCATGTTTTCAATTAGAATGACATAGAACTGTAACAAAATAGTGGCAACTTTGGAATGAAAACCTTTGTTCACTTCTTGTTTTTCAATCCATGAAAAAAAAAATTTTAAACGAGAATGAATATAACGTAATTTTTTCAATATCTTATTTTATTTTAGTATATTGCTGGAGAAGGAACTGTGAAACCTTACCCATCTTTTGATCCTAAGGTTGATGCTGAAATGCTTAGGAAGGCAATGAAAGGTTTCGGTGAGTAATTACTTCATTTTAGGAATTCCCATGTTTTGTAGTGTTTTAACTTTTTAAAATTTTAAGCAAAGTTTGTCATATATTCATATTTTATCATAAATTGACTTTTATTTACGCTTCTGTTATAAATGTAGTATAAAAATAAACACAATTTTGAAACTTAGTACAATTATTGAATTTGGATTTCTATCTTTAGAATGCATTTTTATTTTTTTTTAAAAATTGAGTCTTCAGTCAATTAAAAGATTTAAAAAATGCAATTAATTTATGCATTTCTTATGCAATTGGTAGAAAAGCTGTGTTCAAAATTTAAAAAATCTTATCTTAAGCAAAATTAGATGCTTAGAGGCAATTTCCTCAAAATTGTATGCTTTTGTAAATTTTGAAGAAAAAAAATTGTGGGGGGCATATACAAAAGAAACCAATTTAAGGATACAAAACCTTGGCTTAAAATTATATTATTTGGTGGTATTTCAGACAACTATGCTGGGAAACTAAACTTATTACAAGTGAGATAGTTCGCAGTGTTTTAAACTATTTAAGGATACAAAACCTTGGCTTAAAATTATATTATTTGGTGGTATTTCAAAGACAACTATGCTGGGAAACTAAACTTATTACAAGTGAGATAGTTCGCAGTGTTTTAAACTTTCTTCTGAAAAAGAGACTTATGTCAATGGTAAAAATATCAATGTTATATATATTTTCATATTTTATTTTTTGGTTTCTTTCATTTTTTATGAATTATTTTAGATAATTCAAAATCTACATAGAAAGAAAATTACTTTTTATTCTTTGAAATTTTAACTTGCTCCTCAAGTCTTACTATTACAGTTTATTTTTTTACTACTTAATCCCTTAAGTGCTGTGGACATGTATATACCTCCTGCTCATCTGGTGCGTTTAGTGCCCCAGGCGTGTATACTCGTCCTTCCAAAGGATGATTTTTTGTATTGCGCTGTTTTGTTTAAATCTGGTCCCATTTGGAATACAATAAAACTACATTGACACACAGTGTTTGCAAAAAATTTACTTATTTTGGAGAAGAGATGGGGAAGAAATTTGAAAGGGTATATTCCAGAAATGATGAAATTCAAGCTAAGCAGTTTTTTCATTTGAGTGTGCTCTTTTCTAATCTTCATTTGCTGTGTGTAATAGGAGCTATTTAATTTTTTGTATGAATGCACTTGTAATGCTGGTTTGTGTCCAACCATGTTTCAGAATATATCCCACAACGCGCAAGTTAGAATTTTTTATTATTATATTGTAACTCTAGACATTAAATTTTTTACTTTCATTCTATTATTTTATCCTTTTCTTTCTTTTTAAAGTAAAAGTTATTAACTTTTAGGTGGAAAAACATGCCTTTTTTTCCCCTCGCAATAAACCACACAGCAATGCGCACCTGTGGGAAAAATAGTGACACTGAGGGGTGAAGTTTGTAACTTTTACTCGGCAGTTAAGGGGTTAATACAATTAGTTTTGCATTCAAATAGTGATTATAAGGGAAACTGACACTTTTATCTATAAACAAAACTATAATTGGTATAAAAAGCATTTAAATTTTTTTTGAGTGAAGAAAGTATTTTCTACAAAATGGTATTTTATTTTTTCAGGTACTGATGAAAAAGCCATCATAAAAGTTTTAGCCAATCGCAGTAACGAGCAAAGGGTGTATATTGGGATTGCTTTTAAACAACTTTATGGAAAAGTAAGTAAAGTATTTTTTTATTGGAAAGCAATTAAATTTTTTTTACATTGTTATGTGATTGTTTATTGGACATTGCACAGAATAAATTAATGTGAAGAACAAACATCATTAAGTTATTCATTACTTTAGATGTTTTATATTACTTCTGAATATTATACTATCAATACCCAAATAGTAATTTAGAATCAGCCGCATTTTATTTCTCGCATTTTTTTCTGTAATTATGCACATTTTTTCTAAATGCTGATAAAGGATGTTTAAAACTTTTCATCAATTGTAATTACATTCTTCTCACAAGGCTAGTTTTTTGTTGACTCAGTAACATATGATTTTAATTTTTGACATATTTTCTGTATATTTATAATTTTTATTTGCAATAGCAGAAGAATATCATTTATTAATTAACATTGGGCTAGTGATATAGTAAATTTCTTTGCATAAATAAAAGTTCACACTATAAAATTGTTATTAAAATTAACAAAAGAACATGCTGCAATCAAAAATTGAAAAAATTATATACTATTTGATTAGAAGGTTTAGCTCTGTTTATAATAAATTCAGATACTTCAACAGAATATGGATAAAGACTTTTGATCAATAAAATCTGAAGAATTTTTAAACCATTCCTCAATTATTGATTTTTTTATTATTTAAGAGAAAGTTGGTAAAAAAAAATAATTCAAAGAGCCTTCAGCATCTATTATTTCTCTATTTTTTTGGTACATATAAGCTATGTACCAGTAAGCCAGAAGTTTGTCTCATGCAGTTGTTGCGTACACAGACTACTTTTATTTTAGGGATTTACATTCAAAAAACATACTTAAGAGCAAGAAAGTTTTCAAACATAGTCTTCATATAAAAAGTTAAAAATTTCTTGGTTTGGGGGGAAAACCCCAAACCTCTCACCCTTGTGTATGCTATTGGTCCTATGCATTTATTTTAGAGAAAGAAATCTTGTTAAAGAATTCTCTGAACAAAAGGAATTGTTTTTTCATCCGCTACTCTAATATGTATCTATTGTTTTGTTGTTGGACCATTATCCTTTGATGTCATGTAGTATTTTATAATTGAGATGAAGCTTTAAACTTAGATACATGTACTTGGTAGCACTAGTTAAAACTTAAAAGTGGTAGATTTGTAACTGTTAATGAGCTATATTCAACCAATAGTACTTGGTTGTCATCTAGTTTTCAAAATCTGAATCACTACTCTTAATGACAGCCAGGGCCGATCCTAGCAGGCGGCCAAAACCAGGGAGGGGGGCGCAGGCCGCATATAGTTCTGTCAATCAAGTAAAAAATTTTATGAATTTCTCAAAATAAAACTTATAATGAGTCAAATAATATGTTGAACTTTAAAAAAGTTTTCAAAGGTCCCAGTCTTTTGATAGTGTATCATAGTTTAAGAAAAATAGAATGTTAGTGCACAGTGTGGTGGTCCATTAATGTCTACTCTTTATACACATCCTTCATTCGATTGTACAATTCATGGCAGAGTCGGCAATACCACAATGGAAAAGGTTTTCATGCTTACCAGCAGCAATGTGGATCGACACTTAACGAAGGTGCCTCAAAAATTATTTTTGTGAAAGTTACTTAATGAAACTATCTAATATGGTTAATATTACCTAAGACATAGAAGTGTTTAAGTTCAATATACTTCTGAGGAAGTAAGAAGTTTTCTATTTTATAATAACCTTTCAATTTAGGAAAATAAAATGAAAGGTTTTTTTATGTCAATTTGCATTTTTATTAAATTATTTTTTTTTTGTCTTATACAGGTAGATAAGTTTATAACATTAACATTGTGTTAGTCAAAATATGAAAAATTCTCAAGTGGGGCGACTCTTTAGGTCTTTGCACATGGGCTGCCAACACCATAGGATCAGTCCTGATGACAGTTGTCCTTTTTTGCTACATTTTTAGTAGATCTGTTTCTGTCCATCTATAAACATGCACTCTTATCCAAATTAGACCCAAAAATAATTATTGTGATCATAATTACAGTGGTATTTCATTCCTACCAATTGTGAGTTATGAGAGCTACTGCTGCAAACCATTTGAGTGTATTCAGTATAAAGCTTTCCTAAAATAAATGTTTCAACTATCGTAGAATGGCGAAAAATTTTATTTCTTGGTCTTAATGTCTGCTTGATCGAAACTGGTTCACATTCATTCAAATACATATTTCAAAAATTTTGCATAGTGCCATTAATTTCTTAATATAATTTGTGGAAAGAAACATCATTAAAGAAAAATGTAAACATAGTTAGAGGTGCTTGTTTCCTATTTTTAAACCGTTAATTATTTTTATGATGCCCAATTACTTGTAAACGAGAAGATCTAGTTATTATATTGCTGTATCTTGTAGAATTTCAGGAACTGTTTATTGCTTTATTTAAAAAATTTACTGTAAAAAAAGGTTGACTTTAATGAAAAAACATTAAATTTTTATTAAAAGGAAATCTTTGTTTAATTTTGATGTTACATCTTATGGGAAAGACTCAAAATATATCCAATATATATTTCTAGGACCTGATTGAAGACTTGAAAAGTGAATTAAGTGGAAATTTTGAACGAGTAATTCTTGCTTTAATGATGCCCACACATGATTACTTAGCTTCTGAAGTTCACAAAGCAATATCTGGTCTGGGCACTGATGAAGATGTCTTAATTGAAGTTTTATGCTCTAGAACAAATCAAGAAATTTGGGCTATAAATGAAGCATATACTCGATGTAAGTTTATTGTTTATCATTTTATATTTTTCATACATGTTAAATATAGCCTGAGAGTCGCATGTGTTTTGATGAAATTGTGTAGGCAATTAATGACTTTTGAAAATGAAATGTTTAGGCAAGACAGTAAATTTTCAAAGAATATTTTATTATAAATTCAGATTTTAAATATTAATTAATAAAATGCTTCAAAAATAAAATGTTCTGTGCAGTATTTTTTTGTCTTTGTATATGCAAAACTGACTTCTTTTTGTATGTGTTAAAGTAATATGAACTTGCTTTCTTTAAAAAAAAATTTAGTGTATGGAAAATCTATGGAAGAGGACATAAAAAGTGACACATCTGGTCATTTTGAAAGATTGCTTGTTTCTGCTTGTACTGTAAGTCATATCAAATAATTCTATAGCATATTAACTTAATAGTCTAATTAGTACAAATCAATAAAAATTATAATTTAATATAAAAAAGGAAAAACCATTTAGTTTTTGAAATTTATTCATGTACATTTATTTAAATTTTCATTAAATTCCTTAATAGCTGAAAGATAATTACTGCTGTTACTTTATAGTGTTAATATATTCATAAGTGTATTAATGCATTATTACAAAAATATTTCAAATTTACTTTAATAGTTAGGACATTTTCTTCATTATAAGAGTTTTATTGTTTTTGGAAAATGAATTTGGAATGAAATGTGCTTCACTAAGAAAATTTAAATCAATGTATTACTTCATTGCAGTTGTTTTTAAAAACTTTATACATTTAAATTAATTACAGAAAATTCACATAACATTAATTTTTGTGTGATTAGAACTTGTTTGTGAGTTTAAAATAAAAGAGGAATAATACATTTGCAAGTTATGTGTATCTATATCTCTGAAATCTATTCTGTATTAATTTACAAGATAAGTGGTAGTTCTCAAGACTTTATTTAATGCAGTCCTTTTTGCTGTACCATAAGCTTATTAGTTTTTTTAATGCTTTTTTAAAATTGTTTTAATTTATTTAAGTAAGTATGATATGTGGATTTTGCTTTTATTCCTTGTTGAGAAAAATAGTGCTTTGATTACCACTGAAATATTGGACTTAGATTTTTTTAAAGTTAATATCTCCATTATGTAGTCATGTGATATGTTGTTAAAAATTGAGAAAGGACTTAAAAATAACAAAACTAATCACAAACATGATTTGAAATTTTTTTCTTAAAAATTGGTGCTTGTATATTTTTGGTGTCAAAAATATCCTGATTAATTTACGATTTTACCCTGTAATTCTAAAATAATTTAATATTAAGTTAGCATTTAAAGTATTCTATATTTTATTATAATACTTTATTATTTGAGCAACTTATAAATGTCCGGATTTCTCTTTCTTTTGGATAGGGAGCTAGATCTGAGGATCCTGCTGATTCTTCCAGAGCTAAAGAAACTGCCCAAGTGAGTCTTTTTTAGTAAAAATTTGTTATGGAATAAAAAAGGGGAAAGATTCCTGATTCTTTTTCTATTTATTTTTGAACAATCATTTAATATTTTCCATAAAGTTCTAATCTCTGGCATAGTTGTCCTGATTTGATCCCATATCAAAATTCCTTGGATATCCTTTTTTGAGGCCCCTTAACAATTTATAATTTGTTGCTTACACATGTTGGGTTCCTTGTAGCTCAAGGGCACTGTATCATTGATATGTTGGTAGCTATGCCCGATTATAGTCTTAATTTCCTAACTTTGTATTCTATTTTTGATGGCATACTACTTTATAACAAAGTATTAAACTTTGGGTTAAAGTGTAGTATGGGGGGCGGCCTTGGCGAATCACCAAGTCCAACCCCCCTCCCCCATACTACACTTGAGCCAAACTTTGTTATAATAGAATGAAAAATTTAATGTGTCAGAAATGAAAATTTAGATTTTATATTGAATTCTTTTTTATAAAAATATTGGTCAATTACATACTAAAATGTAATTTAAAACTTTTCAATTTTTTTAATTCCCAAATATGTGGCAAACATCTCTTTTAAAAATATAACTTAAATGTTATAAATCTGAAAAATTGTTTTTAAAATTATAGCCCCCCCCCCCCCCCCCCCAAAAAGCACATTACACTAAATGCTTTAGTATAGATTTTTGCTTCAACTTTCATTTGTATTTTCATATTAATTCAAAATTTTTTTTAATTAAAATTATTTATGTTTTATTTTTTTTTAAAGCAAATTTTATGAAATTTAATAAATATTACAATTTTGATAATATGAGGTGAATATAATTTTGGAATTACTTTTATTTTAGGCCTTATATGAAGCTGGTGTTGGTCAATGGGGTACTGATGAGTCAGTTTTCAATTCAATCCTTGTTTCTGAAAGCTTTCAACAACTGGCACATACATTTTATGAATATCAAAAACTTGCTGGGCATACAGTTACTGAAGCTATTGATAAAGAAATGTCTGGGGATTTGAAGAAAGGCTTCCTAGCAATAGGTAATTAAATTGAAAGCTGTAAATACTTGAACGGTATTTAACGGGAATGATATAATTACTTCTAACCTTTTGTTAATTTTCAACATGTATCAAATATTGTTAGAGGGAAAACACTGTTAAAATATTTGAAAACTATTCATGTAATTTGAATTTTTGATAAGTAATCCCCCTCCCCCAAAAAAAGAATTTATCTGATTTAAATTATTACTTTTGAATACACACTGAGAAAAATTTCACAAAATTATATATATATATGAAGGCTGTCTAAAAAGTATCCTACTAACAAGGAAAAATGTATGTAATGAGTTTGAGACCCTAACCCCATCAAAGTACAACATTTGCCCCTCTACATAGTTAGTCCAGCAATCTTTCTATTATTGAAAACACTTCTGGATCCTTTTTAATTATATTCGTTGCTTTCGCATTCTGCATTATCTCAGCTTTAAGCGTTCTCAACCTCTTCAGTAATTTCTTGTACAGTCAAATAATGATGTCACTTTCTCTCTTCTCAAGATTTTTCACCTTCTTCAGAACAGCTTCATTCTGATCCTTCTAGAACACTAATTACTATCCACCAATGTGAGCCATTTTTGAACTGATTAAACCACTTGATTTGTATTTCACCAATAAGTCCTTATCTAAGCATCAATTGCCTCTTATGAATTATTTCACTTTGAAAATCCCTTAGCTTTTAAAAAAATTTGATGCAGTATCTTTGCTCAACTTGTTCAGTTATCTATAGAGAAATCAAGGGTCCAACAAACACTTGGTTGCTATTGCTGGTCTTGCTCAAAGACTAGCAAGTTGTAACTGCTGCACCCAAAAGTAAAAAAAAAAAATTAAAGCTCAGTTTATTAAGTTTGCTTCTTCTAACATGCACAACAGTGCTGTCCTAGCATTGCTACTGTGCATGGAAAAATTAAAATTTCAACATTTTTAGGCAAACTTCATAAATTTTTCATAATTGAGATAAATGCAACATTGTAAATTTTTGAAATATGAGAAATTCTGGCATATATTGCTCATTTTGAGTGTATTGCTTATAATTTGATATTATTCAACTGTATAAAATATGAAATGTCACTGTGTATAAACATTTTGAGATCTTGAGTATCCTCACTGGAAGTATCCAGTTCTTATAATCATACAATTTTGTATTTTTTTTTTCTTATCAATCGCTTTTAATTCTGAATAAAATGATGTTTAAAAAAAATTTTTAATCCATGTATTACTTTTGCACATTTTATTTGTAATACTTATATTGTAAACTTTATATAGGTAAGTTAATGTTAAATATTGTAGAAATGAACAGTTATACATTAAAATTTAATTTTTAAATAAGAAAACTAGAATTCAAAATTTGCAATATTTTTTTTTTCTTGACAAATTGATGTATTTCTGTAAAATTTTTAAAATATATTAAAATCTGATAAAATTTATTATTTGATGCTAATTTAATTTTCTTATTCTAGCTAAATGTGTTGAAAATAGACCATTTTATTTTGCTGAAAAGTTGTATAAGGCTATGAAGGTAGTAAGTAATTTTTGTTTCAGTGTTAGTTCTGGCTATTTGGAAAAAAGTTTTTATTGATTTTTTGATATTTTTTTTATTCTAGGGCCTTGGTACTGATGATGACACACTTATTCGAGTTGTTGTTTCTCGTTGTGAAATTGACATGGTTCAAATAAAAGCTGAATATGAAAGGAACTATGGGAAACCTTTGGTCGAAGCCGTTGTTGTAAGTATTTTTAATTATTTAATTTAAAAACAGATTTACCAATGAAATGTTGAACATTTTTAAATTATATTTCAAAATCTTCTGAAATTAATATAAATTTAAGTTAATTAGCATGGACTTTTTGTAATGATATAGCTAAAATGAAAAAGTTAAATTACTTTCATTTTCAAAGAAATATAATCTGATTATTCTGTAGCTCTTAATATAAATGTTTTAAAATTCTATGAATGAATGTGTACATATTTCAAAGTTTTTTCTAAATTTGAAAAAGAGCTGAGTAAAGGTCAACAAAAAAGTAGGATTGCTCAAAAAATCACTATCATTTTCTACTGGAAGTATAACAAACATTGTTAAAAAAATGAGAAAATGCCCCCTCCTCATTTTTTTTATACATTGTATAGTTACTTTCTAAATCCAATCTATAATAAGCATTGCATTTTTTATACTTATTATCTCAGCATAAGCTTTATTGTTGTAATATTTTGTTCATATTTCATCTTCATTATATGTTTGTATTAAAGTTATTCTTTTAATTTTCATTTTTCTTTTAAAAAAAACTTAAAGATGAATTTAAAAAGTAAATTTGTAGTTTCAGAAATTAATAAGGATGCTTTTTGAAAAATAAAATTGTGTACTACTTTAAGGTATATTTTTAAAAATCAAATTGTATGAATGATTTAATAGATAACTTGCAAAAGTTACAATGCACAGTAAGTAAAAATCTGGAGAATTTTTTTTACTAAATATTAGTTATGTTTAAGCCATTCCTCATACAATTTTTTATACTATTAATTTTACATAGATGTTAATCTTTTTAAAATTTGTCTATTTTCATTTAATTCCAAAATTTCGATATTGATTTTTCAAGCTATATATTGTAGCAATAAGAAAAGTCTTATTTTTGTTTATGAAATAAATTTGTTCTTATTGTGAATTCATCAAAAACTTTAAAAATCTTATTTCTTACACAATCTAAATTAATTCATTCCTAAATGAACAATCTCAAACAAGAATATAGGATTATTATTTGTCATTTTTATTATGTGTAAAGGGGAAAAAAACCAAGTATAATAGGTTGCTTCTTTTAAGATTAAAATATAAATATATTTTGGAATTTTTCATCCACTTACAGTATTTATTTGGGCCAATATGAATAAAATAATTGCTATGTACATATTTATTCTCATTAAATTTACTTCGTGAAATGAGCTTGAATTTTTTACATTTATGTAGAAAAAAAATCACTCTTGTATAAATATATACATTGCTGAAATAAAATTTTTAAAAAAGTAGCAGTGAGATAGGGATAATTTGTCTAAGTGCAAGTAATTCTGAGTAATTCAATGTGAAGTAATATAAAATTTGTAATAAAGAATAGTTACTAAGCACCGTATTATTAAATAAGTTTTTCTAACATTAAATACTTACTTGAGTATTTTAAAAAATATGCATGTATATTTATGTTTATTGAAGGAGAAATTCAAGTCATTAATTTTTTTTGTTAAAAATGTATCATGTAAGTTACAAACTATATTTTTTTCTCTTTACAGGATGATACCTCTGGTGATTACAAGAGAGTGTTAATTGCTCTTATTGAACCATACTGAGAATTTCATTTTCTTAAAACATAAAAACTATTCAACATGTTTTGCTACTTTTTTGCCAGTGAATTTTATTGCATAATTCATTGTTCAGACAAATCAATGTAAATAAGCCATTGTTAAAATTTTTAGAATTTAAATTATTGTTAGTATTTAGAGAAGAATATTTCATGCGTATATTCAAAGCTGTTATTGCTTCTATGGAACTTTAAAAAGAGTATATATTTTTTGGAATGATATATATTTTTTTCACTAAAAGTTATGCATACTTAAACTATGAAATTACTTATATTTTCATTTAATAAATATGCATTAAAGTACTTGTGTGACAAGGGGAAAAATTTTCCTTGCATGGCTTATGCTTTATTTTATTTAATAAAAAATATTATTACATGTGGTTTTGTGATTTAAAAAATATATATACACATCGTTAACCAAAATTTATATTGAAATTTCAATTTGATGTATATGGAAGTATGATAATTATGTATAACTGTTATTTCCTACTAAAAATTTTAAAAGGTGGTTTCTTTTTGAAATTGTTTGCTGTAAAAATCCAATTTGATTCCAGACATTTTACTAAGATGTAATAATTAGGGTAAATGAATACTGTGAAGTGTTACATATCCTAAATGTGTTCATCTATAACCAAGGAAGCATCATATAAAACATCACTTCAAGAAGTGCTTTTTTCATATTTATGAACATAAATTCCTTAAAATATTTTGTAAAATTTCAGAATTATTTTAATATGATTTCATACTTTTTTCCCTATTGGGCTGCATCTTAACCTTTGCAGGTACCTCAAGTCCCCAAAAATCAGAGCCACTTCATGGTAGCATCATTACCAAATTTGGATGCTTAAATTAATTTTTAATTCTAGCTCTCATAGGATGCTAAACATTGCCAAGAGTACCAGAGCCAATTTGATATGCAAGGGATCTTTTACATGCCTACGATTTTCACATCCAAAAAAATCTATCGACTCCAGCCAGGGTCGAACCTGCAACCTTAGGCTTAAGATATTTGACAAAGTATTGTTGGATAATAGATCTAATATTACACACACAGTATTTTTTCTAATTCATTTAGATTCTTCCTAGTGTTAATTCTATTTAGTAGAATGTCTTTAATTATTGATATAGCATAGTATATATATATTAATTTTATCAATTCTGGAATTCTCAAAGTTACATTTTTAAAGCTTCAATATTAAGAATGAGCTACTGAAAAACTAACATGAATATATGAATTGCTACATCTTTCATCAAAATTTGTCACAAAGCTTAAGTAGTTACAATTTAATGAAAATGACTTTCAGCTGAGATTTCTTAAGGCTGTTTTCGGTCAATGTTAAAGGATAGGGATCAAACGGGAAGCACATTTGCCGGCAGGAAAAAGCTCCAATAATAATAAAAATTTCTATGGGTATAAAAAAAATTATTGTTTAGTGGATAGTGTTCTTTGAATTTTGATTTTTGAAAAAAAATACGCAGTTTTCAGCATTATTGCAAAATGAAATTGGAGTTTTCTATGTTAAAGTATAGGAAGTGAAAACGCAAAGCACATTTTGATAGAAAAAAATTTATTTTTTCGAGTAGAATTAAATAGTATATGAGAAAGCATGCTTCCCTCTTTTGACTAGTGTAGCCATAATTAAGTTTTATGTTTTTATTAATGAACTTTTTTAAATTTTAAGTTCATTCTGAATTATTTTTGGCGTAGTTAGGACTATCTCAAACAGATGGCACCACCATCGTTTTGTAAAACGAATTTTACTTGGCTACAAATACTTAATTTTGGCGATATCTTTCTGCAATATAGTCGCCAGCTGAAATTATGGTAACTTGCAAGTTGTGACAAATAGTGTGGAAAATAAAGATTTATGATGTACACAGAGATTTAGCATCTCAAACCTGATGAACTTTCCTACTTAGGAATGTTTTTAACATTTTCTGCATGTGTGCTTTAAAAGTTTAATTTATATACATAATTTATAATTGTGTTGCTTAGATTTTTTTTTTTTTTTTGCCTGTTATTGATGCCATATAAAAATATCTAAATTCTGTGAAGCGACTGAATGAAAAATTGAAAGTATACTTATTTTATACTTGACCGAAAGTTATGAATTGACTAAAGAATACAAATTACTACTCCTTGAAGCTCACAATTTAAAATTTTAATCTAATTATTGTAATGCAATTATTATTATTTTTTAACTAACAAAAAATCGAATCGATTTTATATTTAACGTACAATTTTACCATTAAACCATTGGAACAAACATTAATCAAATCTTGTTTTCTAATTAAATTAGCAGAAACTTATTTTTTCAATTAATTTTCTCCAACTCTAAGCTGTACCCCAAATTCTCAGGCAGTTTTTGTGGGAAAAAATTAAAAATAGTGTAAAATATGTTATTGAGATATATGATATATTTACGAAATAAAAAGTGGCTGCGGTAGCCTAATGGTTATGTAACAGAATCGTGGCTGCCGTATCATGAGTTCTAGCCTAGTACCGCTCAAGACCCGCCTTATAGGGGAGCTTAATCTGTCGAGAACTCAGATGTCCTCCTGTTGGTGTGATGTGGCAGTCAGGGAGGGGGTGGTAGCTCAGGTGTCGTCCTCGTCACTTGATCATAGTTCAAAATTACGAGATCTGTCACCAAAAGCCCTCGAGTATAGCTGATCAGTACGACGTTAATATTCACATAACGAAATAAAGGTAAATTAATAAGAAATGAGTAATTAATTTATTATTTATTAAAAACTTTTAAAAATAAACGAGAACCATTAACTTTTCTATCCGACAGTATCTTGTCCAATCCCCCCCCCCCCAGTGAATTTTTCAGTCTTCGATTCTAAGCAGCACCCAATTTTTAGTAGCATAAGGGAAGTAGTGCGACTTAGATTCGAATAAATATGGCAATATCGTGATTTTAAAGTTTTTGTATCTTTAAGTTTGCCTTTTTTTCTATTAAAAATTACTGTCTCTGACATTTTCTATCATTGAACATTTTCAATAACCTGTTCTTGACTAAATGTTTAATATAATAGTCTCTGTGTGATTTCTTTTTTCGGAATACATTTTGCACATATCAAATTTAGAATCAAAGTTTATTCAAAATATGTCCATTTTAGTTAAATATATGATAAAATAATTTTAAGTAGTACATTTTTTATATAACTTTTTTATGAAAAAACAAATATGTGAGTCATTACCGTATGAACAGATATTTGCTGCTCATTGGAGTTTTTCTTTTAGTACTATAGTTAAGATATTGATTTTTATTACTAGTTTATTTTTAAATTATAAAACAAAGCATTCACACACACACACAGATCTGCTGAATAAACTTTAAAAAAATTAAAACTTAAATTTTCTAAATATTTAAACAGTGTTTTAATTTTTTACATCAAATATACATAATTTTTAATTTTGGAAGACTTTTAAAATGAATGATTTATTTTATAAACGAAGTAAAAATTTAATTGTAATAATTAATAATGTTTGCTTTTTTAATCTCGCAATTGCGAATCGAACTGCTCGATTTTCAAATGTTAAGAAGTTTTACATTTCTTAACTTTTCCATTAATCATTTGCTCAGAGAAGTTCATAATCAGTTATGAACTTTTTACACCTTGGGGGGGGGGGATGTTTCTATCCACTAGAAAACTTGTCAATCTAATTATTACAAAGCTATTTTACCATAAATTATTGTTTTAAGACAATCTGTTACCCAGTATATAATTACTATGTGATAAATTACTTTGTTTGATTGCAGCTTTATTATCCAAAACACCGTTTAGCATCCTTCCAAAGGCAACTCGTCATGTCATGATGTCAATATCTCATGGGAATTTCACTTCGGATGGGACCAGAAAACACTTGTTGGTCGGATGTCTTTAGGAAAGAAAAATACAAAAAAGGGGAGAAAAAGGAAACTTTTATTGCTGTGGGGGTACTGAAACAGATAAGAGGGGAAGAAGCGGTAGGGAGATGTGTGTGTGGGGGGGGTCTCAACTTTCCCTGATTTTTGAGGTCTTCTAATTGGATGGTGTTGAATAATCATTCTGACTGAAGTAAAATACGTTGCTCGTCTTAGTCACTTTTGAAATTTAGAGTAGGAACCTTTATACTTCTTATACGACTTATTTCACAACTCATCAACTCACATGGATGTTATTGCTATTTATAAATTATATAAAAGTGCATATTATTAGAACATGTAAGAACAATCATTATTTAACATAGATAAAATTTTCGATTCCATATTAAAACAATAGTCCTTTCATACTTATTATTTTTTTAGAAAAAGGCGTATATGAAATGCATATCAAAGAAGTTTACTTTTTACTTTGTAGAATCGGTGAATAAATAAGAATTATTCGACAAGAAATGTTTTATATATCAGTGAAAAAAGAAACCAACATTTTTTACTATTTTGATACTTTTTTTGATTGATGATTGTTATGCATCTTCCAAAACTAATAAGATTGGAAATTTTTGACACATGTTAGGAATATTATTTTTTTGTGAGAGAAGGGGATAAAAGAATAAAAACAAAATTCTCCCCAAAAGACACCATATTCACCAATTACATAGAATTTATTTTTACATGGAATTCATAGCAAATTATGAAAATTTATTTGTAAATTATATGCCAGCTTAATTCTGGAAAATACAACATATAATTTTTTATGGTACTATATTTATTCGATAAGAGTAAAATTGCTTCATACTATTAGTCCACTTTTAATACAACAGTTTGAAACATGAAATTTAATTTGTCACTACTGTATATCTACCTTTTCTTCTGTTTCGTTCTCTTCAGCATTCATATAGTGCAGTGGTCTTCAAACTGTGTTTCACGGAACCCTGAGACTCTCAAGGTTACCCAAGTCACAATAAACAATCGAAAAAAGGAGATTATAAATGTGTATGTAAAATGGATTGAAGTTTGTATAACTACAAGTATCTTTTATAAAAAGCTCATTTCATTATTAAACTTTAAAATTCTATTTGTACTCTGTTTGTAGTTCTATTTATAAATCTTTCGAGAGCTTAAATGCTTTTCTGTTGGTGTGATGTGGTAGTTAGGAAAGGGAATACTAGCTCAGGTGCCATCCTCGTCACTTGACCATGGTTCAAAATTACTGTCTGCAGTGCGGTTTAAGCTCATTTCGATGCCTGGGAGTAGAAGATCCACAGATACTCTTGGCACTGGAGAAGCCTAATTTATAACTAGAAAACCTGTTTAAGTCCAGCCTATCCGGCTCTTCCCGGCCCAGGGCCCGCCCAAGTGCCCAATGGATAAACCGATACACTAACTGGTATTTTCTAACATTGAACATTTTCAATTCCCTGGTCAAGTCTGACTAAATTTTTAATATAATAGATGCTGCAGTTTCTTTGCGCAATACATTTTACACATATCAAAGTCAGAATTAAAGTTAATTCGGAATATATCCATTTTAGTTAAATATGTAAATAACATTTTTAAGTAGTAAAATTTTTATAAAATTCTTTTAGTACTATAGTTAAAATTTTGATTCGGTCTAGTTTATTTTTAAATAAGAAAATAAAGTATTCACACAAAATAATAATCCACTGATTAATTAATCTTTTAAAAACACCTTTCTTTTAAAAAATAAATTTTCTAAATATGTAAACGGTGTTTTCATTAGTTCACGACAAACACTGGTCCGAAGTCTCTAGGAAAGAAGAGAAAGGTACAAAAAAAAGGGGGAGGAGAGGGTAGGAAACTTTTATTG
>BMAO01037777.1:0-36715 GCA_019973975.1 Trichonephila clavata
ATTTTAATTTAATTCTATATTTAACCAAGCCTTCAGTATAATATACAATCACGCGAAAAAATGAGCGTAAAAGGAATTTAATATGGAATATAAAGAGATTTTTATAAAAAGCCGCACATACCCGAGAGAAATACACCACTGTAAATAAAATGAAGATAATTTAATGTTCCTTGGTATGGCCCAATACTATTTGATCCACGGACCGGGGGTTGGAGACCACTGCTTTAGAGTGTTACGAGAATAAACACTCACTCAATGTAGTCGAATGTCATGATTGTCAGTTTAGTGACTAGTACTATTGAAATACAGTCTACAGCTCGAATTTTATCTTTTGTGTAAGGGAGTGGAAGTTGTTGCACGTTAAAAGGAATTACTATGTCTCAAACTCCACTCGTGCGTGGTGTGGAAGTTCGGATACAGAATTATAACATATCATGTATAATCCTCATCAACTGACAGGGTCTCACGTTTTCGAGGCGCATTTTTGATAACCAGTGCAATTTTGATTCAAACAATTTGACCCGTCATCAATAACCAGATGTATAATCCCAGATTGGCTGTCTGACATGTAGATTACATAAGAAAGTACTTGTTCCGGGAATTTCTTCCACATTGTTCAAGATGACTTGCTTTAGGTCCAAATTTTTTTGTCGTCCAGTCCTCGATCTACCCCTTCTATCTGTTACTGGTGAAAAAAGTACCATTTTCACACAGCTGTTGATCTAATCGCTGAAACATTTTGTGAATCGGTATGCGTCTACTTTGAAAGCATTCTTGAAAAAACCGTAGCTTTGCTCGGCTGTTGTTACCATTAGCAGCATCGTACGTTAGATGCATGTCAACCTTTTCGCTATTGGTAAAATCACCCATAACTAGCGAAACCTCAAGCTCAAATGCCGATTTTTATGGTACAGCAGAACACTGGCATACCGCTTTGCTGTCTTCAACTTGCAATGCCTGTCGGTTCCTGCTTCCCTCTGAAACCCCTTGTCTACCCTCAGACCCGGCTAGGTGTGTGGGCGAAGCTGAATAAACAGCAGACATGATTCACACTAATTATTTTATTGTCACCAAAATATCAAGCAGGCAAAATAACAATCTAATTAAGATAACAGATAAGATAGTAGAGCGTGGAGTTGAGATTCAATATCCTGGGGATAATAATACGGACCCTCAACTGTTTCCACGATAGCTTAAACACGCTCAATGTAACTTACGTCGCACACTAATAAGCTAACTTCTATTTAAATAAGGATCACGATACCTGTACTTTTATGAAGTCAAGTCCCACACTTGAACCTTGAAGGCGATCCTTATCTGGATTTAATCACCGTCTATTGATCCACTCTCAGTAATCTTCCATTGATAAAATCCTAATGCACTCCTAATAAAATCATTTCATGATCCTTCATTCTCCAACTAACTCGCCAACTAACTCATCAATTCGCGAATACAGAATTTATATAATATACTTCATTTGCATTATCACGCTTTCCTTACTCGGTGAAAGTTG
Source organism: Trichonephila clavata (assembly GCA_019973975.1). NCBI lineage: Eukaryota > Metazoa > Arthropoda > Arachnida > Araneae > Nephilidae > Trichonephila > Trichonephila clavata. The sequence continues at coordinate 1,514 of BMAO01037777.1, forward strand.
GTTGATACTATTGTTTCCCCAGAAGAATCCCCAATGGTTAGTAGAGCCGCGTATAGATCCGTCACAAACTATCGCCAATATTGTCAGCCAATCACGCTATAAAGGCTGCCAAGCCTGCAGGACGGTTGGTGGATGCAATTTCTAAAACTGTTTCAACATTTTCTCTACGGAATCACTCGTTAAGTATGTTGTAAATGAACATTTCATGTTTCAGTTATTGTGCTGTGTTTTTTGTTTGTTTGTTTGTGCTTCAACACAGCACTTCGCCCATATATTCTAATACAAATATTGTATGTTTTAGTAAGTTCTACCAACCCTCAAAGTTTGCCTCATCCTTTTAGAATCACCCTATATACTCATTCACTTGATTACTCATCTTTAAACTAGCCAAAATTTCAAATCTAGTTGCATCCTTCAAGCAATTTTCTGAACTATGAGGGCTTTAGACATAGGTATCTTATGATAAATGAGCTTCCAAGGTTTTCGGCAATATAAACTTTTATTTTCAACACTTTTCACTGAATGATAGATTCTTTTTCTACTTCTAAAAATGTAAAATATATGAAAAAATGTATGTTATTTTCAAAAATATGTTGTTTATTAAAAATATAGTTTGTATAGAAGAAAATTTCAAGTACCGAACCACTACAACATAATAAAATATTTGTATATTTGAAAAGTTCTTCTCTTGATACGAGAGTCCTAGTAGGGCCAAGGCTTTCCCAAGAACCCGCTTCCTTTTGACCTGTGCTTCGCGACAGTTCTCCAATTAGTTACTTATAAAACTTAAAAATCCTCTTCCACCACACAATAAGCCCATCTCAGTTTAGGCCTATCCTAGTTCCATTAGGTTTGTAATTGAAAATTCTAAACGTCAAGGATTAGGGGTCCATTCGGCCGATGTTGCCTGCGAACCTCAAACGACCAATCTTGATGCATTTAATGACATCTGCTTTTCTTTTCCTTAAATAGCTTGTGTAATTCAAAATTGTGTTGTTGTCTTCACAATCTATTCTCAATTTGAAAACTACGTGTTTGAAAAATTTCATCTTATTCCAGCGTTTGTTACAAACAACTTTATTACTTTAGTAAAAATATCATCCAGAACTTGAACCTAATTATTTAGTTTTGTTAAATACAGCTTTCTCTCTTTTGTATATGCTATAGGAATCACATTATTAGACAATGTTTAACAATTAGAACATCTTTTATTTAATTAAATTTAAAATTTGATGAAAAAAAGAATATTTATACTAAAAATTAAAATAATTGCCTATTTATTTGATAGCATATTAAACGCCCTTGAAACTTGCCCTGCCCCCCGCAAAGGATCTCGAGGACCACCAATAAGTTAAAAAAAGAAGGAAAAAAAATTCCAGGAATTATATATATAGAAATTTGAAATGTAATTTGCAAGCTCACCTTACAAATAAATAATACCTGATTCTTTAAGCATGACATGTTTCTCTCGGTAAAGTGGACAGAAATCTAAAGAATTTTTTTTCTTCAATGGGGCTGCGCATTGGTATTTTAAAACTTTGTAGACCTAGTACATTCCTCAGGAGCTGGTATCACTTCTTAGCGCTGCACCATATAGGCGATACCAATTACAGCAAGCAATTTTGACGCCCAGTTTTCTCCACAGAGGGATGCACCTGAGCTCTTGGCGATGCGAACCAGTACTAGGATTTAATATTGCCGAGAGCATCCAAGCCAAACAGACACTCTTGGGATCTTTTCATGCCGCATAATCATACGACATGGCCGCTGTCGATTTTCTGCATCATGGAAATTCACCGACTTGGACCGGGGTCAAACCCGCAACCTTGGGTTCAGAAGGCCAGCGACAAACCAACCACGCCACTCAGGCGGCCATCTAAAGAAATGTAGGAGTTTTAAAAAGCATCGTGCTTTTAAAACTCTTACATTTGCTTTTTTTTAAATGCAACTTTGTGAAAGACGTAGATCCTACTTAAAAAGAAAATTATAAGAAAAAAACTAACTCATCATATAAAATGAGATAATTTAATTTTAAATAGTAAAAACAGGATTTAAACTTTTTAATTAGAGAAGACTAACACCTAATATTTAATTAATATTCAAGCAATGAAGCAAGGTACTCAATTAAGAAAAATGAGTCAATTAAAAAAATGTTTCTAACATTTTGAAAAAGGGTTGTTGGCACATTTTCTTGTTTTATAAAAACCTAAGCATAGAATGATCGATGTTATCATTGCAATTTTAAATTCTTTGTTTAAAAGAGAATGTAATGTTTTTTAAAACTGTTTTTGATTTATTGTTCAATATATTGAAAATATTTTAACTGAGCATGAGGTGACTTTTTTCAATAAAAGAAATAATCTATTTGCTCTCTAACATGTTGTTCTAATTTAAAAGCATGGTTTTATTTATTTACAACATTCAAATATCTCGAAGTTTTCTCAACCTGTGATTTTTCATTTACTTCTCAATTAAGTTTTAATTTCCTGTAAATAAAATCAGGGCTTTAAATCGAAATAATTTATCAATGTTCACAAAAATTTCACATCTGATCATTTTAATTTGTTCACTTTACTTTCGTTTAACTTTTCCATGTAATGTTTTCTTTCTTATACTATGTAATTAAATACATTATTGAGTTTTTATACTACAGGCGATGATGATTAATATTTATTACACTGTAAAATAACATACTGTTTTAATGAATTTTACTGATTTATTGTGTGTAGTTTCTCTCTCTCTTATTAATGGAAATAAAAATTTTATTTTAAGCTTAGAACGATGGAAAATAACAAACACATAGCATTTTGATAGCATAATGGGCTTTTAAAAAGAACGGCGAAGCAGAGAAAGTCTGAAAGAAGATATTATTAGTCTCGAGAAAGGAAGGAAAAAAGAATTTAAAGAAAAGAAGAAAAAAAAAACGATAGCTATACTTTTTGGAACTAATTTGACATGGCTACGCTACCTGCAGATTGTTTTAACTTCAGTTGGGTGATAACATTACGATATGGTTACCTTGATTTTTATCGTTTGGTACTGTGTTTGCTATAGTGTTTACATATATGATTGTTATTTTTAACTGGTTTATTTTTATTGTGGTAACCCTATAAAATTTGAACAATTAATTCACTTTAAAAAAATAATTATTCCTAAAATAGACGCTGTTGTTGTACTATTGGTGTTCTATTTTTGCAATTTCATTCCGTCGGATAATGGATAACTAACTCTAAAGTAATTGGTGAGTATCAGGATCATTTTTAAAAGCGTACTAAAAAAGATTCTTTGCTTAATTAATATAGACCAATAGGTATATCAAATTTGCATTTTTGGTAAATTTTATTTTCTAAGTGTTCAGATTTCGGTGAATCAATCTTAGGTAAGATTTGACTGATTTCGGTCCTTATATGAAATGTGATAAATGTAGTAGATATAACAATTGTTCAAAAAAAAGTAATAAATAGGACGACGGAATACTATATTGTGGATGTTACCGTGCGAATGTGTTCTCTACTATAATAATTCTGTAAAGCATAATTATTTTTATCTTTTAATAAATGATTTCATAATTTTTTAACATTCTTCAATAACTGATCGCTTTTCTTCGTAAAATATACATACTTAGTTCTTTCGGTCTCATATTATTTTTTTAAAGTTTTTTAATGCATCCCTTGTTTTTCTTTAAATTTATTTTTCTTTCAGCATTTAGAATTCTTTATATTATTACTTTTTATCCAGGTACAGTGTCGTTTTACGTAGAAATCGTAAGTACATTTCTTATTATTTCACTTTTCAAATGGTTGTAATTCATCTGTCTTCAACAGCTTCGTCAAGTTTTAATATTTTTTTTATTCTTTACAGCCTGTTTTTTTAATGCTAGCCGGTCAACTTGGATTAAAAACTGCTTTAAATCCAAGACCAATTTAGCGGGTAAAGAACTTATAATTTGCATTAGTTCCACTTCTTTTTTTAAATAATGAAATAATAGCATGAGTTATTTGTTTAGAATTGAAAAAATATTCGAAGTTATTAATCTGCTTTCCTTTTTTTACATTCAAAATTTGATATAAATTCATTTGCATCAGCCAGTTAAATTTTTATTCGAGTTGCAGTATTATTTCATGCCTATAGTAGATAAAAACAAATGTATTCTTAAAAATTTTGATTAAATAATTAGTAATGAGAACTACACGATTTATTTACTGCAATAATTATACTGTAGAACGTTTACAATAGATATTTATAATGAAAGTTTGACATTATCTATCGTACGTCATGAAAGACCATGCTGTCAGTGATGACAGTTTCCGTAAACTGTAGGATGATGTCAGACTGTGACACATAATATTAACTTATTAATTTAACCTCAACAGATTGTCTATTTAATTCTGTTCTAGCGAATACAGGATGTATACTTAATTATTAATTGCATCTGGTTTCTTTTTTCTTTTTCTCCTTCTTCATACTTTATTGTTACCTATATAACGTTTGTTATCCGCTTGTTAAACGCTAGCAGAAGAGCTTTACACTGTGAATGAATTATTTGAATGGTCACGTGATAAAGACAATCACGTGCCCTTCATTGAATTCAAAACAAACAGAATTTGTACTTGTTCTACATGTAAAATTTAGATAGATTTTCATATTTGATAATAGGGCAAACATGTTCAAGTGTTAAGATTCTTCAAAGCGTTTTTGAAAATTAAAAAAAAATATACTTTATACATGTAATTTTAAGGTATCCGACTACCCTAAAATTGTGAATTTTGCCAAAAATTGACAAATTTGTTTTATGATTTTATTTTATAGACCATCTTATTAGCTTTATAAATATACCAAGTTTATTATTTGTTGTTGAGTAGGGGAAAAAACTACAAGTGTTTTAGAAAAAGCAGATTCCATTTTTTAACTAAGATATGTCATACTTTAAAACGCGTTTTACTCGAAATGTGTTTTTTTTGAAAATGCTCAAACGCGGACAGCGATTGCTGAAAAAGTTTTGAAACAATTAACTGAATTTTGTTTGTGTATGTTCTGTAAAATAGTAGCAGATTTATCAATCACTGTTTTATTACAAAATTTACAGTCCCTTATGTTAATATAACCACTGTTATTTTAAGCAATTTCATATAGTAACAAAGATAAAGTGCTCTAGTTTTTTTATAAATTAAAATATCTCTTATCCTAAAGGTCATTTCAAAAGTGAATAACATAGCAACACGTCAGAATTGAAAAATTCAAAATTTGTTCATAAACTTTGATACATAACGGGCACCATTTGTGTTATTTTTTAAAATTTTTACCCATTTTTTCCCATTTTAGTAATAATAATTTATTTTTCTCTTCTTAATTTTAGCATATTTTTCTTTAAATGTACTAAGCAAATCTAAAAACCACAAAAAAAATCCCTATACCTCCATTTTTTAAAAAACAAGTTGTCGCAATTTGTCAGATACCTTAAATAGAAAGCATTTTGCTAAGTTAAGTGTGTTATTATCATTGACAAATATGTACTTTTTAAAAGAAAGCGTTCGCAAAAAGCAAACGCTGGCAACAGCGAAGCACCTGAACTGATTGACTGGAAACACATAATTCTCATTATCATGTGACTATGACGTCACATGAATTTAGCCCTTTGAGTCATTGATATGACTTGGTGTACTCTTTAAAATGTAAAAAAAGAGCATACGCATAAATTATAGCACAATAGGCCTCGCTCCGTATTTTGATATCTACTTATGTTGACCTGTTTCTTACAGTTTTTTGTTTTTTTTTGTTTTTTTTTGTTTTAGAAGGCCTGTTACATTTGTATAAAACTATATAGTATTTATAAGTTTAAAACTTTTTAAGCTATGTTTTTTTTTAATGAACGGTATTTCTTTTCGTTAACTTCTACGCGTGTGAGTCTAAGAAACGTGTGTAATAACACTCTAAGAAACAGCAATAAAAAGAAATAGTGGCTTTTGCTCAAATCTTGTATTACAGTCTTTTTTTATTGAGAGATGTTTCAGAAACAAGTTTCTACTTGAGGAAACTTGAAGACAACTAAATATAAACAAGGAAATAAGTTTCAAATTTCCACTCAAGGTGAATCCATTTTTAAACGTAAATTCAAACGCATTGTATTTTAATTAGCGTCCGCTAAACGTGTAGATTCCAAATTAGTCATATACATAGATAAAATCGAATGATCTAATTTCCCTTAAATTGTATCTGAAAAGAGTATTTTATATTAATATGAGAAAATACACACAGTTCACTTTATTGTTATTGTTGCTAATGCCACTTGACTTGCGGTGTCTGATCGAGACCTGCGAAATTCATCTTGGCATCTGTGCGCCTGTCGTTATCCCTAGCTTTGAACACCAAACAGGTGACAGTACAATTTGGCTCGATTCTACCTCAATTTTGAGGAAGAACACTTTGGGGGTGGTCATGAGCCTCCTACCTCTCTTCCCACCCACCAACTTCACGAGAGAACTTGAAGCTCGGTGGTTTTTTGAGTAACCAACAAAGAGGAAAGCACAAAAACCTTCTCTCCTTCTCTACATGCCAGTGTTCATAGTGATCGGTTGAACAGTGTTGGAGTGAAGCGATTTCATTTTTAAAACATCCATTTATATATAGATTAGCTTTGGTATAGCTTGAATCAAAACGGGGAATGATTTTAATTCCACATTAAATAATTCTCAGCGGGGAACAAATTTCTGAAAAGAAATATTGAACCTATAAAAATTCTATAAATAAATTATAAGTTTATTGTTGAAATTGATACACACATTATTTCCAGATCATTATTATTTTGCTTTATTTTTTGTTATTTTTTAGTTTATCTATTACCTATTTCATTGCTAATGAAGTTAAACTATGGGTTCAATACACAAAGATTGAGATAGTCTTGGAAATATTTTAATACTGGGATAGTTTTTGCTTTAGGCGGAATTCAATTCTTAAACCACGTGATTAGGCTTGCAAAACTTATTTTCCTCCAATATTTTTAATTATATTAAGACATTCAATCCTATTACTGGTGTATATACGCATATTCTTGATCATTCTTAAAAGCTTTAAAACAAATGATGTTTACATTAAATTTTATAAGAACATTTCTTTATTACATTTTCTTTAAAAGCAAAATTACATAATCCGTTCATTCAACAGCACATATGCTAAGACAAAGGCTTTCTAATTTGTAATAATTTCTCTTTCTATTTGTAATTTTTTTACCCCAAATTATAAATTTTTAATTAAAACAGTGATTAAATTATTAAAGGAAGTTAGGTAAAAAGTAACAAATGCTGTAAATAATAATTACATAAAAAGAAGTAAACACACACACATACACATACTAGTCAGTTCTGTGTTATGCTCAGTTAATTTTTCTCATACATATTGTTACGTAGATCGGGTTTCGAGGATTTTATGCAAAATCAGTTGTAAACAAGACAGTTCTTTAACAGCGATGATAATTTATTGTCGAAAAACAATCCTTGAAACACAGGATTCAACAGCAAAATTCGCAGAATAAATATCAGAAGGATTTCACACCTTCAATAGCACTTAGACACAATTATCAGTATCTAAAAATACACTTATATATAAGCTTATTCACAAGCACAGCCGAGCTAATCACAATCAAGGCAAGTTCACTAATCGTTAGTCAAAACCAGACTCACTACTCGCTGGTTGAAACCAGACTGACTGTTGCGGCGAGTATCGCTCTATTTATAGCAGGGACCGAAACTTCTGGAAAGATGCGCTCGCGTCATAGATCATGAAATTAGTGGATTTCTCTACTTATTTCTAGAAGAATTCAGAGGTTCCCGAACTCGCCAACATGGTCGCCAAAAATGATGCTAACTTGGCTCTATCGCCAATATTTCGCCAAGTTCCCATTGAGAATCGCCATTATAACGTAAGGGACGGCGTTGCTTGTGAATATTACAATTTTAACATGAAATAAATATAGCATAGAGTAATATAAATGCTTGTACAACCAAATACAAATTATTTACATTATTTTATACAAAATTCGTAACAATATTTTTACTAAATTATGTATGTATTTACTTATTACATGAACGATATACTTGTAAAATATTTGGAAAAAAGGTTTTATTTTAATATTAATAAAACATAAATTAATAAATCATAAAAGAAATACATTTTTTCAATACACCTAAGGAACATTAAAAATTTTACATGGCACATTTAGGTCATTTTACTGTTTACGAGTTGAAATAATCGAACACCGTATATGTATTTTACTAGATTTACCAGTTACCCATGTTAACGCGTAACTTCCAGGAAAAGATTCCTCTTCGTTGTTTTAAAATTTAAACGATACTCGAAAACTTTGTTTTGAACACCGTTTTATAAGCTTCACTTGTATGTAACGGATTCTTTGAACTCAATTTTTACCCACTTTAAATAGTCGGATTTATTCGAAATTTTGCTCACTTGCCCAGGACTGATGACAATACAATAATTAAATAATTTTGTTCCATTTTCCTGCTTAGGATTAACGATTTTCCATTTTCAGATTCCATCCCACATCTGGAGACTAATTTCAAATCCCATTTCCAGATTGTGTGACTAATTCCAGATTTGGCAAATGAAAGATTAAATTACTAGAAAAGGGTGTTTATTTTTTAACTATAATTTATTGGTGATAATAGCTACCTAAAACACTGTATATAATCATTTCGTTCTTTTTTATTTTGTATAAAAATTGATAGCGGTACTAAAAAGTAATTCTTCATACTTAAATAGCATGCAATTGGGAAATGCAATATCCGTATACCGGGAAATCGCGTAACGGTATTTTGAGCCATTTGGACAATTTTGTAATACCGATATTCACAAGTTAAAATACCGTTTTTTCGGTATTTACTAGAAATTTTTAAAATTGTCTCCACTATATGTTCTGAGATCGCCAACACAGCAAAACAGTATACGTTTTCTTTTATGTCGCCCTAATGGGCGAAATTAATTAGACTGTGAATATAAAGTTCCATCATTCAATCAAGATAAGTGATAAAATATGTGAATCATCCAAGGAGGTGGGTCAAAACTATCCTATTACAGATCAGAGCGATACTGCACACGCGGAGGATTAGTAGTCTCATATTCGTATCTGTAAAAACAAGGTTGCAGTTGTAAAGAAAGTGCGTAATATTTCGATATTTTTTAAATTGATGAGTTTGCTATTCACATTGTATTTGCATATCACACTTTAGGGTTCACAATATTTTTAAGGTTCATTATATATTCTCACAAATAATAACCCATAATAATGAATAAGAATAAGACAATAATGAATAAGTTTTAAGAACACATTTCAAAAATTTATAATAGTACCACAGGCTGAATAGTGATATTTACACTTTTTGTGTGTGATTTAAATAAATAAGATGTTCCTTTACCTTTTTGTGATTCTTTATATACTGTGTTTAATTTATAAGTTACAAATTTTTTTTAGTGATATTTACACTCTCCCATAAATCTGGCAAATAAAACAAAGAAACACCTGTGATTTTTTTTCTTTTTTTAAAACTTTCTACCACCCGGGGGGGGGGGTTATTAAAACCAGTATACCTGTATTAAGATCTAAGAAATACCGAATACAGGTATTGAATTTTTGGTCCGATATTGCAATCCCTTCATACAATTCTTTGTTGAAGATTTATAACTTTTTACAATGTTTTTTTCTCCTTCCCTTCTTTTTCATTACTTTCTTTTCTCTGTAAAGTAAGCATGAAAGAAAAACTGAGCGCATCTTTACACATTAACACTGCATACCTTATGCTCGGAGACGTAAAGGGCAGAACCCAATGTCAAAACTATTTATTTAAGGAAATGTTAATGATCTAAAGACAGAAAAGCATTCTGAAAATTACCCATCCGTATCGTTTTTATCTTCTGCGACTAAGAATATCTGTGACTTTTTTTTTCTCTTCTGGTTCTTAACTTAGTAGTTTTTGCTATTCCGTCTCTTACCTTATGAATGAACTCACACAACCTGCGCAAAAGAGCATGCGCAGTTTCGAACTCTTCCTGAATCAACTCGTGTAGTCTGTTAAAAGTGTGGCGGAAGTTTTTTTGCTAAATAATCTACCTGATTGCATATCGACCGTAGATCTCTTGTGTACTAAGTTCATTCAACTGTTTTTGTGGTGTCATCGCTTTAGTGTGGATACTAGACAACAGGAAACGGAAGTTAATGCCGTAATGAAAGTGCATCAAACTGGTGCCTTTGAAATCTTGTGTCCTTTTAACTTCTCGTTACCTTAGGGTCAGCCTTGAAGAGGAACGACTAGGTTATGCTTGTGGGTTCAATTATCTCTGTAGGTTAAGTTTTTGAAGAAATTGCAAATTTTGCCCCATGCATTATTTGGAATTATTAATTTCCCCCTAAATATAGTGAAGTGTTGATGAATTTTATTGTAATAGCGATGATTGATATGAATGTAAATTCATATTAAAATATGTTGAGCTTCTTAAAATTTTGTTGGTAAATATTCAAGATAATTTAATTTTTACCACGCTAAGAATATTTTATTTGAGAATCTATCACAGGCATTTTTTTAAAGGATGGAAAACAAATGCTTGACTTTCAACCAGAATTCATTATTAATACAATCAAAAATGGTTATGAAGAACAAAAAATGTTTGTAATAAACATTACCTATAATTTAATTGCACATCCTGCTTATATCTGTGTGTGTGTGTGTGTAATGCCTGATCAATAAGCAACTTCTTTCTAGAACAATACTCGGTATTAAGAGTATTGTTTTTAAAAAATGTTATTTATACTATCAAAATAAATAAACATATATGACACCCTAATTTTGAAAAAACAATGTAAAATAAATATAAAAAAAAATCAATTGTTGTAAGCCTTATATGAGGTTAATGCAATCATCAAAATCGTTTTACAAATATTTTTATTAATTGCTTTATTTTCGAACGCAGATTTTTACATTCGTTGTTTTTGTTAATTATGCCGCTAATCGACAGTAACATCAGATCAAGGCCCGCGAAATTCATCGCGGCAAACGGCTGTATTTACGCCTGTCATAAGCCGTAGTTTTAAGCATCATGCAGGTAATAGCGCAATTTTTCTCGATTGAATTTATTCTTATATATAATTTTCATAAATGATTTTAAGAGAAATACAGTAATTCAAACGAAATTTTGAAAAAGTTTAACTTTAAAAAAAATACATAACATTTGATTCTTTTTTTGTTTAAATATTATTTCGATTTGTGTTGAGTGAGAATAAAGATTGATTGTTGTACTATGACAACTTATTACTATAATAGCTATGCTTATTATCATATAGAAGCATAGCTATAGTTCTTATCTTTCCATATTATGGATTTCTGTGCAGTATAGCTTATTGCTTTTTATCTATGGTAAAAAACCATTAAATGATTTTCTACTAATAGTGCATAACAGATAAATTAAATGTTTTCTTCAGAAATATTATACCGAAGGAATACAGAATTTATCAAATAAAAAATGCATATCAAAATGCAAAATTTTATCTGATAGCATCAGAAAAAATTTAAGCAGGAAAAATGGTAATTGGTGAATGCTTTTTGAGAAAAAAATTATCATTTCTAAAATATTATTGCGTACTCCCACGCTTGTGTGAATATCAAATTTTTTTTTATTGATTAGAATATTAGCTACATAAATTTATAAATAAAGTGATTATTAGTCATAAATATAGTCAAAAGAGAACTAATTCAAGGTAATCGTAGAAATATCCACATTTTTATAGGCATACAAATATGTAAAAATAGATTATAAACATTACTTTTCCTATTTTAAGCTATTTTCTAGATTGATAATTTTCTGGTCTCACATAGTTTTATTGTGGAAAATTGCTATTTGTAAGAAAAGCAGCAGAAACACTAAAAATAGTTTAAATAAATAAAAAAAATTAAATAGGGGAATTTATCCAAAAAATTAAGAAAATACTTGCATCAGAACTTCATTAAAGATTCCTTTTTTGCTTTTGTGCAGCTGCTGGACTAGGTCCTGCAAAGGTTACAACCAATTGACTGTCTTAACATCATTCAGTGTTGAACTAAAATTGCGGTGCTAATCTCATAAATGTGGTGTTACAGTAGGTCCCAAGTCATGTTGGAGACAATGAGAGAGCCGACCAAAAACCAAGCAGGGAGCCGAGTCGTCTTAACCGGAAGTCTTCTTGACTTTCAGAAGAGCAAAGAGCATTATTTCCACATTCATTGACAAATATACTACCGTGATCCAAAGACCAAGAGCCTTGGAAAGCCATGGGACACTCTGGCCACTGTAGATCGAATCCCAACTGGAGAGATCCCAAGCTGTGGCCCGTTTTCACCTAACCAACGTACATGACATTTTGGGAGCATACCTCCACTAGCTTGGTCTGGCTGCTGACAAGGCCTGCCCACTCAGCGTCCATGCCAGAATGGATGGCGACCACCTGCTCCAATGCACTGGACTCGATGAATATCCAACTGACGACATCGTCAGTCAGTACTGTGAGGCTCGGCGTCAAATGGTCAAGAAGTCAAGCACGGAGGTTGTATAAATAAATAAACTTTTGCTTTACTGTAACGCATTTTGAGGCGTTATTTCACACGCAAGTTGAAATTTTAAATGATTTATACCAAACAACCATCAAAAAGGAAATTAGAATTCTTATTTGAGAACTCAATGAAAAAATTTCATCGAAATTAATTTTTTAAAGAGGAGTATTCATTGGAAGAAATAAAAATTTATTTTTCTTTTAGTGAAACACACTTGAAATTTTTAAAGAAAGCTACCAGTTAAAGTGGTTTTTAAATATTCGAATATCGAATGTCTAAATCTTTGAATTTCTAACTTTCCTAAGCTTTTGCAAAAGTTCTATAAAAAATTTATCATCCAATGAATTTTTAATAATACATTTAAGAGTAAAACTGTACAATAAAGAATATACAGTGAAAATCGCTTAACACAAAACTGAGGGGATTGGAATATTTTTTCGTGTTAAAAGAATTTAGTGTTAAAAGATATTGCAAAAAAAAAAAAGATTATATTTTTTAAACAAAATGAAGTTTATTAGAGAATATTTTATTTACAAAGATACATATAGGTGCATGTATTAAACAAAAATCAATCAAATAATAACATTCACACGAGCTTAATGAAATTTAATGCAAAATTTTCAAGTTCTTCTGTTTTTCATCACCAGCATTAAGAAGATCTATCTTCATTTTAAGAAAAGTAGCAGTTTGTTTTCCCTCTGTGCTCTTTGTCATTGTGCTCATAAGAAATTCTGAAATAAGGGGAAAAACTCATTGATTTTTACTCACACTTCGACGTATTTGTCACTCAATTTCAAAGTCAACTGATGTGACATGAGATGTTTTTATGTGGCCTTGTAATAGTAGAGTGAATTAAAGTAGCTTAGATAAATAAAAGTGGCTGGTCACAGGCTTTACCGAGGGTACTTCAAAGCCAAGTTAGCCTCCTTTTTACGAAACATGTGAAACCATTTCTCATTCATTTCAAACCTCGCATACGAGGTTGGTGTTTTCCGAATATTATTCATTCCGAGAAAAAGAATCTTTTTGTGTTAAGCGATTTTCGTTTCGTGTTAAGAGAAAACAAGTGATATAAAAAAAAATTTTTAGTTAATTCCTACTTAGGTCAACAAAGAAATTTTTTACTTCCGTTACTTTTTATTAAAAAAATTACAATTATAATAACTATTAAGTGTGCATTAATTTTTATTAATTATCACTAAAGTATCGTATTGTCATTCAAAACAATCGGGTATATAAATTTAAGGGGACTTGGCACCTTTCAAAAGCCGAAAATCGATGAAAATATCGATTTTTCAATTTTTACTTTAAAATGTAGTTTGATACCTCTAGCACAACTGTGCGAAGTTTTGAAACGATCTGATTATTTTAAATGTAGTAAAATGTATTTTAAATATTTTGACAGCTCTGACCAGCTGTTTAAATGCCACGCCCCTTCAATGTTTACACTTTTTTACTTGAAAATAAATCCAATATTTTATATAAAAAACTACACAGAAGAAGAAGAACGCTTTAAGCTGTAACTGTAACTATCAACCAAGTTGTTTGTTTACATTAGGTTTGCCATTTTTGCTTGCTGTGTGCTTTTTAGTTTGATTACTTTTTTACTTCAAAGAAACTTAAAAAAGCAATTTTAATACTATTTCAATCATAATTCATTCATTCTTTTAGTCTTATCAGTTGTTATCACTAATATGTCTCTTAGGAAGCGTTCATTGCATGCTTCGCAAATGAATGAAAAGCGATGGCGTAAAGAGAATGTTGACTGTGAAGTGATTAAAGATTCATTAGTGTCAAATGTACGCCTTGCAAAATTAAATACTGAGGTAAAAAAGGATACCTCTGCTGTTGGACATTATATATTGGTGGACTTCAACCAAGTTAATAACCTACTTTTAAGTGGAAAGTGCCAATATTGTGAAAAACAAGGTTTAAAACTGGAGCTTGGAGCCATGTTGGGATTTTCATACAATTTAAAACTATTGTGTAACAACTGTGATGAAAACAAAACTGTTGTAAATACTTCTCTAAAGTCTGGTCCTACCAGCCATGATGTGAATTTGAGAATAACTCAAGCCTTTTCACACATTGGGAAAGGTTATTCAGCCATAGAAAAGTTTTGTATGGTGATGAATATGGATCCTTTTTCATCAACTACATATGGGAAGTGTGCAAGAAGGCTGGATAACGCATACACTCTGGCATCTGAAAACATATTTGCGGAAACCCACAGAGAGATTAAAGATGCGTACAAGAATGAAGGTGATAGTTCTGCTGAAATCACAGACCTAAGTGTTAGTTTTGATGGCACGAGGCTAACTCGTGGTCACTCACCGGTTATGTCGTTGACTTTGAAGTGATGAGTAAGGTGTGTCGTCATTGCTCTGTGGCAAAAAATAAGTTAGGCGAGTCAAGTGCTGAATTCAGCATATGGTATGAAGGACATAAAATCGAATGTGATATAAACCACTTTGGCTCATCTACATCGATGGAAATGGAAGCTGCATTAACTTTATGGAAAAGATCCACATCACTCGGATTTCGTTATATCACAGTTTTACCCGATGGTGACTGTAAGACATTTCATAACTTGGTTGAGAAAAAAGTGTACGGACCGGATGTTGTGATAAAAAAGGAAGAATGCATAAATCATGTCAGTAAGCGGTTAGGAACAGCTTTAAGATCTACTGTTAAAGATTGTCGTGCTCAAGGTATTTCTTTAGGTGGTAAAGCTCATGGTAGTTTGAAAGAAGCTACAATTAAGAAATTAACCACTTACTACCAAAAGGCTATTTTGAGAAACAAAGGGGATGTGAAAGCTATGAAAACAGCAATATATGCTACCTTGTTGCATAGCATTTCTACAGATGCTAAACCTCAGCATTCAAAGTGTCCTGTAGGAGCACAAACTCTTGGTGTTTCAACCAAAACAACGACTTCATTAGCTCAGCTTGGCGTTCAATTTGGCGTTCATCTTGGCATTCAGTTTCACGTTCACCCGTATAGTTTCCGTTCCCGTAAGAATACGGGAATAAAATATAGTCTATGTTACTCCCCGTTAATGTAGCTTTCCATTAGTGAAAGAATTTTTAAAATCGCACCAGCTGTTTCCGAGATTAGCCGGAACAGACAGACAGACAGAAACAGACAGACAGACAAAAAGAAAACAGACAGACAGACAAAAAATTTTAAAAATTGGTTTTTTGTTATGAGTACTGTATATACTTTTAGTGCATTAAGTAAAAAGCTGCTAATTTGAAATTACAAACAGACACTTCAATTTTATTTATTTGTATAGATTTCTATTTAAAAAAAACCAGAGTAGAATAATTTTCTCAGCTCTGGAAAATAACCATTATTTGTTTAGCCCTGTTTTGTTTATTATCGCAATTAAATCTGATACTCATAGAAAATAGAAGCTGTGCAAACTGTTCTATCTTTGAGGGGTTTTTAAATTACAATATATACCCTACGCGCGTACGACGGTGTTTTGAAGTAAATTAATAAAGTATTAAAAATGGCCCAAACCTGGGATTTGTAAAATGAAATTAACGACATTTTTTAATAATATTTATTCATATTCTTCATTTCTGTATCTCTTTTAAAATAATCCATGCATTATAATGATGAACATAACATGATTTTTTGTATGCGATACTTTTTATTAAAATTACCGTAAAATCCGGCGTATAATGCGCACCTATACCTTCAAGATGTATTTTTTAATATATTTTTAGGTATTTCGCCGTATATTGCGCACCCTCTTTTTTTACGGAGAAGCCTGAAATGTATGTGTGCAATGCTGTAATATTTTGAAGACATTTATTCCAGGTATTATCCCAAGCACTTGAAAAAATGGTTTTCTTCTAGAAATGCAACCTTTTAAGTTCACAAAGAATTTAATTTCTTTTAAATATACAGTATATCGATATATACAGAAGTCTAATTTTTTTTTATCATATTTTTTAAAAAAAATTTCGATCTCTCCTCTTTGTACTCGTCGTATAACGAACACCCATAAATTTCGGTCTTATTTTTTGTGTTAAGTGTGCATATTATACGCCGGATTGTACGATATCGTCAGTTGAACCAGTTAAATGTATATGTTGATTTGTATCATTTTTTCTTAATATATTAATTAAATATCTATTCAATGGTAATAGAAATGTTTATCTAATTTACAAATTGATGATAATTTAGGTAAACATTTGATGTGGACATTATATAGATTTAATGAGGCAGAAGTTGTTTTAATAGAAATCTAAATTCATAATGGAAAAAAATTGCATTCCATATCGTAGTTATTATTAAGAATTTTTTGGTTGGATTAATCACCGCACGATATTTTCATCAACATGATGAGATTTTGTATGTTTTACAAAGCTTCTATAAAATTAAAAGGTATTTGATTTTTTCTACTTATGTAATTGTGATCTTAGGATTGTTCAACAAATATTTCACTTATCATTAAAATTTCTCAAAATAATATGAATTTTATTAGTAAAATTATTTTTTTGTGAGTCAATATAAAAGATTATTTTTACAAATAGTATGAGATTTTCCTTATTGAGAGTAAAAGACCATTTTTTGGAAAACAAAAATAAAGTTTTAAAAAAGGAAAAGGTAATCCTGTTTTGCATTTATATACGCTAAAACATTTTAAAAATTTTCTTCGGCAGATATTAAGCCCTTATATTACTAACGTTTAAATAGATGGAATAAAATTCCTTAATAAGTTCCAATTTAATATAAGAAATAATTGTACCTTTATGAAGATATATAATGTAAGAAAATGAATTTTTCTTAAAAATAGAGCAAATGATTTTTAAATAAATCTGAACTCATAAGAAAAAGTTAATAATTTGAAATATTCGGTAATAATACGATTTCAGAGTTGCTACATTGAAAAAAATGCTTTTTTTGATACTTAAACTTATAACTGTACTAAGTTTTAATAATGAAAAGTCCCTCAAACGACCTTGACCTTAATTCATTAGCTGATTTACTATGCTATGCACATGTAAATGCAATCAGATTGTAAAAATAAAACAAAACATCTTTTCCCTTTTTTATAAAAAAAAAATAATAATAATTCCATGTTCATCAACGTAACAATTCTCTAAAACTTTCACACTATTTGGACTTGTTACAGTGCTTTCTCTTTTCCATTGACCTTACTGGAGCAAAAGTCAACTTAGATGAGACTTTTTTTACAAACCAACTTATCTCTCATAGAACATCTTATCAGTCCATGGCCGTTACACTGATGAACACCTGCATCTAGAACTTGACCTTTTGATCTATCTGGGGATAGGCGCCAGGGTCCTCAGTGTCATTCGGTGTTTACAGAATCATCTCTAAATCTGTCTGCACTCTCAAGGTCATAGTTATGCTTGACAGGGAATTCGAAAAAGATGCATTGGGTAAGAGAGTTTTAACCTCAACATAAAGAAAATGAGTAGCTATACAGTCTATTCGAATGATTTGCACATGTACGTCTGTTTAATGTATTATATAACTAAGGCAGAGGTGGGCAGACTTTTCCAGAGTGCGGGCTACTTCTGATATTTTCAAGGAATTGCGGTCCACTTAGTGTCAATGGCGCACACAAAGGCGAGGGAAGGGTCCACGGGTCCGGACCCTCCATCTCAAAACCCTTAATTTTTTTCCGATTCATTATAGTCCCATGTATATAGGTATGTAACATGTAATTAAGTATATCATATTAGTAATTTTTTTATTTATTAATGTTAATTATTTATTCAGTAACTTATTTTTTTGCTGTTTTTTGTTCCCGACAATCGAAAAAAATCAAAAGAATACGTTTGGCTGCGTATTGGGGTATGATACGAGAATGGTAGACCTTCAACCCTCGACCCCCTTATTTTTAAAAATTCTTGTGCACGCTACTGCCCAATGTCGTAGGTGTGATGAGGTAAAGAAAAGAGGTTATTATCTATACAAATAAATAAAATTGAAGTGTCTGTTTGTAATTTCAAATTAGCAGCTTTTTACTTAATGTACTAAAAGTATATACGGTACTCATAACAAAAAACCAATTTTTAAAATTTTTGTCTGTCTGTCTGTCTGTCTATCTGTCTGTCTGTCTGTCTGCCTGTTTGTTCCGGCTAATCTCAGAAACGGCTGGTGCGATTTTAAAAATTCTTTCACTAATGGAAAGCTACATTAACGGGAGTAACATAGGCTATATTTTATTCCCGTTTTCTTACGGGAACGGAAACTATACGGGTGAAGGTGAAACTGAATGCCAAGATGAACGCCAAATTGAACGCCAAGCTGAGCTAATGAAGTCGTTGTTTTGGTTACTGGCGACCGATGCTGTTCATGAGACATAATAGTGTTACGCGCACATGATAATACGCTGACACGTGCCATAATTTATTTTTTTTATGAAAGGAGAATCTCACTGTTCAGTTAAGTAGAGCATCGGCTGTTTCGGATGCACTTTTAAAAATAATAAATCAAGGCGTCATAAGCAAAAAGCAATGCAAGAAACAAAAAATTGATAAGTTTTACGGTTAGTTTTAATCCTTTCTTTTTTTTTTTTATTTACATTTTTAGTCACATTTAAACAATAGTTATTATAATCCCAATCTATATCTATACAAATAAATAAATTGAAGTGTCTGTTTGTAATTTCAAATTAGCAGCAATTGTTTGCGGGGGCGGGGGTTTAAGGGGCGTCAGAAATTCCGATTTTTAAGATATTAGACGTACAGTCTTGAAACTTAGTAAGTAGATTCCTCTCATAGGGTAGAGATACGCTACAAAATGGGTTTCGTGAAAATTGCCCTCAAGTGGCGTTGCGGGACTTAAGGGCGTTATAGATAATTATTTCCATTTTTAAACTATTAGACGCACAGTCTTTATATTTGATAAGTAGATTTCTTTTATAGAGTAGAGAACAGCTATAAGAAGGTTTTGTGAAAACAGACCTCTAAATGGCGTTGCGGGGGATTTAGTGGCGTACTAGATAAATATTTTCGTTTTTAAACTACTTCACCTCCCTGCTTGAAAATTGGTAGGAATGTTTCTTTCATGGAGTAAATATCCGCTACAAAACAGGTTTGGGAAAAATTGACCCTCAAGGGGTGTTAAGGGGTGTTAAGGGCAGATATAAATAATTATTTCCATTTTTAAACTATTAGACGCACAGTTTGAAATTTGGTATATAAGCAGATTCCTCTCATAGGATAGAGATACACTAAAAAAGGTGTTTTGTGAAAATCGACCCCTAGGCCGCGTTGCGGGGTTCAAGGGGCGTTATTGATAATTTTTTTTGCATTTTTAATTTATTGGACGCACAGTCTTCAAATTTTGCTAAGCAGATTCCTTTCATAGAGTGCAATTCCCTACAAAATGGGATTTGTGAAAACAGACCCAGAAGTGGCGTTGCGGGGGCTCAAGTGGCGTTATAGATAATTATCCCCATTTTTAAACTATTAGACGTACAGTCTTGAAATTTGATAAGCAGATTCCTTTCGTAAAGTAGAGAACCGCTACAAAATGGGTTTCGCGAATATGAACTACCAAGTTTAATTTCGGGAGATTAAGAGGCGTAATTGATAAATATTTCCATTTTAAACTATTTGATCGTCCTGCTTGAAAATTGGTAGGCATGTTCCTTTCATGGAATAGAGTTCCTCTAACAAAGAGTAAACCGAAAATTGACTCCTAAGGATGTTTGCGAGGGGTCAAGAGGATTTACAGAAAAAAATTTCTGTTTTTAATTGTTAGACCCATATACTTGAAATTTGTTAAGCATGTTTCTTTTGTTGAATAGGGATCCACTAAGAATGTATTTTAAGCAAATCAAGTTCTGGGGGGTGCAGGGGGTTACTGGGACGTATTGACAAAAAAATTACTTTTTTCGAGCTACAAGGACTATAATAATGAAATTTGGTTTCCATTTTTCTTTTGTTGAGTTGAAATCCGCTAAGAGCGGTTATTTTGGAAAACGGCTCTCAACGGGATTACTGAGATATTGATAGTAAAATTTTTTTTTCTGTTAGATTTAGACTTGAAATTTGGCTTGTATGTTCAATTTACGGAGTAGAGATCCCCCGAAAATTGGTTTTGCGGGAATCCACTTGGTTTTTGGGTTACGAAAGATCAAACATCAATCTATGGTTCAATTTTAGAGATTTTTAGAAAACACAAATTAGAAGAGTTCTGCCCCCTTTTTTTATCAACAGGCGACAGTTACAGGTATAAGTATATTTTTCGATACAATCGAATTCTTAATGCAGGACTTAGATATCAATAATTTATACATATATATAAGCAGTAAAAATTTATAAAACATCATGAAATTCCCAGCGAAGCGGGCGGGTAACAGCTAGTAATAACTAAATAATAAGTACGGAATATGTATTTACCTTTTTGAACTAAAATAAAAAACAACACTTTTAAAACCGCGTTTAAAGCAAAACACGATATAAACTTAATAATAATACCCCCAAATAAAATTATATCGAATGATACATTTATTATGAAACAATTCAAAATACATTAAAGAAATAAAATATTTTTATCTAAAGTTAGTTTTCGTAGTTATAGTCAGTAGAAGGCTTAGTCTGAGTACTGTCAGCCAATTTTGAATTTTCCGTATATAATTATTAACTAGTAAAATTTTTAGGCGGTCACCCCAAAATGTCTTGCCGGTCCACCGGTCGCTCGCGATCGACGTAATGCCCACCCCGGAACTAAGACTAAACCTTCTTTTTCATTACTTTTCATGAAGTATTTTTAGAGGCTCAAGCTATCTGTTATCTTTTGCGTTAGTCTCTTTGTAAACAAAGCGCATGTTTGTTGTATTGTCTTTTTTATAAACTAAACCTTGTTATTTAATATACACTTTGTCGTCAAAATAATACCTTCATAAAATTTATTTTGTAATAATTGATCAAGCTCCTTCAATGTTTATATCATGTGTACGGCATACTTTTTTAAGCTACAATGGATATCTATGGAATATGCAGTGGATATATGGGGAACGTATCGACATTTGAAACAATAATGTACTTAAAAAAAATTATGTTCTCAAAATGATATTTTTTTGTAAATATGAAGTTCTGAAAAGGATCGTAGAAGGATTGTTTCAGAAAAGCTCGAAAAATACAATAGTACTTTGTAAGGGTAATAGTACTTTGCACCTCTAGTTAAGGTTAATTCTGTGCTAGACTTGGTACCTCTGAATAAATATCCTAATGCATTCACCTTTTATTACAGGACACCGATAAGCTTAAAACATAAGATAGCTTTAAAAAAATAAATAAAATAGAAATACTTAGCTAGTAATAGACAAACCACGTATTATAGTTTTATTGGAGTTTTGTAAAGAAGAAAATCAGAACTGAAAAAAAAAATTGTTAATGTGGTCAAAAATTAGGTTTTTCAATGTAGTCAACCTTCTTTAGTTATAAAAGGAATTGCCGATTCAAATTATAGAAAACTGGATTCTGCAATTTAATGATGAAGGATGCAGTTTAATGACTGAATTTTCCTTCAAAGAGAGTAAATTTTTAAGCAAACTTTGTTCCACAGTTTGTTTCACAAGCCTTTTCACAAACCGAATTCCGTCTTTCGACTATTTGAGTAATGATAGTGTATGATGGAAAGCCTAAGCCTAACACGGACGACGGCTGCAACATAATAATGCAGTCTTGCCACTGTTGCCAATTGGCATAATGTTCAAAATTTTCAGTATGAGAATAACACTCCGACATATGTCCGGGAATAACATTTGACGCTATTAATGCAGGTGCAGAGGAATTATTTACTGACACATTGATAAAAATGAATGGGAAACAAAACTATACATGCGAAATTTGTAAAAACATCAGTGAAATTCCACATTAAATTAGCGATTTTACCTTAGCATTGCAGCAAGTCAAAGAGTAATCTTGAACATATCTGAAGGCAAACGATTAACAAAAGGAAAATTGAATTAAAATGTTTTCTATTCGTAAGTAAATGAACAAACTTTTAAAATTTCTAAGCATAAGGAACTATTTTAGAAATATTATGTATATATACACACCAGGTGATTATTATTAAAAAGTTACGATTTCAAAATACTCTTAACTTTAAAACTACCGGTTCGAGTAACTTCATTTTTTTAACAGAACATTAGTGAAGTTATGGAATTTTGTTCGGCGAATGTAAACGAACAGTTCAAAAATGTGCCGATAGGTGTCACTGTCATCGGAAAAGCCCAAATGGATTCGTTAAGCACAGGGATACTTTTAGCTGCTTGGCAGTAACAAGGCAGGTAGCGGGACCTTTAAATGTGATCTCCTTGAAGAGGAATGGACCAACGACCAACACTGAAGTTATTTCGTACTATAGAGAGAGAGACCTTTTCAGAATGGAGGGGCAATGTGGCTTTTATTAAAGTGGATTCTCCGTCGGCCATATTCTGCAATTTTGACTTTAGAACCTTGAAAATGGCTCTCATCAGACCATATAATATTCGTTAGCCATCTATTATCCACTTCCATCAGGACGAGAAATCGTAGTGCAAAGGATTCAAAAGTACTTCCAGGCAAATGCTGTACATGATTTTTTTTTGTACGGAAAAGAATATTTCTGTATATATATATATAGGATTTTGCGCACCGTGCTGTTTGGCATATCCAACATTCGGCTAATGTCCTGTGCTTAGCTGGTTCCTGTACCATTGCTTGTCTGTTCTTGTAAGGCTGTGGTTTTTCAATCATTTTCTGCAGGAAGTTTCTGGTATTTGGGGCCGATTTTAGGCATTTAATTTCTGGAATTTCCTTATAACTGTTAAAGCACATTCCCCTTTCTTATAAAAAAGCTTCACCAGCAGTGCGCGATCCTTTTTT
The DNA here is from genome assembly GCA_019973975.1 of Trichonephila clavata. NCBI lineage: Eukaryota > Metazoa > Arthropoda > Arachnida > Araneae > Nephilidae > Trichonephila > Trichonephila clavata. The sequence continues at coordinate 24,972 of BMAO01037777.1, forward strand.
ATCAGAGTCATGATGAACTCAGAGAAACAGTTAAGGCTCTCGGTGACACGCCACCACGAAAACCCGAGTGTAATGTTAATCCTATGGAGTTTCTTATAATTCAATTTACGTCTAAGGTATTGCTTTTAACTGTATGAAACAAAATGCATCCTAAAGATAAAAAAAATTTAATGTTTCTCTTGATTTCGATTTTTTAAAAAAATTTCTCAATTTTTTTAAATATTTATTAAAAGCTTGAAAATTTACATTTAGTGCGTTGAAACGATCATAAAAATATTTTAAATTATCGGATAAAAAAAGTTAAAAAGCGGAAATCCTTTATTTTTTATGCTCTTTCAAACGCATGTACCTTAAAATTTTTAAACTAATTTATTTGCGAGTAATTAAATAAGTCAGCATTGCATATTTGGAATGAGGGGAAAGTAAACTTGTAACTCCGCCTTCTTGCGGAAGGATACATGAAATTTTCCCTGCGTTCCCTTGGTGAAAGGTGGTAATTTATGACTCTTCGGTGGATTGTGTAACAGAGATGTCCCCCCCCCCCCAAAAAAAAATGGGTCTTGTTTTCTAAGAATCTATTGGCATTCAAGATACTATTTACAATTACATCATTCTTAGGAAAGTTTGAGTCTGTGCTTGAAAATAACTACAAATACGTTTTGTACAAAAAGCTATCCTCTGTTTTTTATTCCACCTTTCTTAAAATTATTTATATATACTAAATAAGTTATATTTTATTAATAATTAAAATGAACAATTAAAATTTATTAAATGCATTTGAATCGTCAGGACAAAGTGAATCAGTTTTCGCATTCTTTTCTTACATATCTCCAAAATTGAAATTCATGTGGTTTTTTCCAAGTTTAAGTTATTTGAATATCAGCTGTTTTAAAACTTATTTTGCACAGTTTATTTCAGTTATTAAATAAAATGGATCATCGCCGCAGCTTCAAAAAAAAAAAAATTATTTCTTTCGGCTAAACGAAAAAAGAATATAGGACAGAATTTCAGGAATTGAAAAGAAAAGTGTGTATTTCTTTTTTCTAAATTCTTGTTCCGCTGTTCATTTCAAATATTGTGAAAGTTTCCACATACTAAATGGATTTATTGATCATCGCATTTTAAATAAGATTCAAATATTCCGTAGATGAAATACCATTGATTTAAAATAAATCAGAAAGTTTTCCATAATTTTAAGAATATTTTTAGTAACATTAATAGTTTCTTCTTAAAACATATAAATTTCAATTAATTTATTTACTATTGCTACTGATGTTTTTATTCCATTTTTATTTCCTTCACTGAAAATTCTACTTAGAAATAACATTGCAGAAATTTTTTTTAAAATTTCTGTCTGTAAAGCAGTATCTACATTTTGCATTTTCATTTATACATGTGTTTCATATATTATTCAAGATAACTCATCAATGCTTTTTTTTTTCAAAATGAATTCTAAGTTAATGCGCTATGAAGAATGCACTGCAAGTACAAATACAGACAAATAGTTCCACAATTTTAAAGTTCAAGCCCAGCACCACTAAAGACCCACCGTGTAGGGGCGCGATGCACGTTAAATCTGTCGAGAGCTCAGACGTCCTTCCTTTAGTGTGGTAGTTAGGAGATGAGGTGCTATCTCAGGTGTCATCCCCGTCACTTGACCCATCGTTCAAAATTACGAGGTCCGTTACCAAAAGCTCTCGTGTAGCTGAACAGTGTGACGTTAATATTCACTCACTCACTCCACAATTTGAATGTTTGACATCTGAGGAATTAGAGATTTTCCCCAAAAATCCCGGGAAATTCCGATTGGAATGGGGTTGTACGAAAACTCTTTCTAGTTCTAGGGGTTCTACGAAAACACTTTCTAGTTCTAGGGGTTCCACAAAAACATTTTCAAGTTCAAAGGATTCCTTGAGTTGAAAAAATTTGAAGACCACTGCTCTAGAGCCATATACGTTATTTGCGACAGACTTCGTAATTCTAAGCCAAGGGTGGCCATCCCGCGGCCTTGAATAATTTTGCGGCCCTCGAGATTCATTACAAAATATGATTATTTTGTACAATATTTTTGTTTTTAATGTAGTGTTTTGTAACAAATATACTTCATAACTGTTTCTATTTTATTACCTTTCTTTTATTTTAATACATTCTTAGAAGTGTGCGCTATTGCAGCGCAGCATCACACTCGATTCCTGTAACTCCATCGCACTGCCTATTGCTAGAATTAGGCATATTTGATCCTTGCATTATTATTATAAATTATCTAGGCTTGTATAGATGAAAAATAATGAAATCAATAATAATTCATTCCGTTTTAAATTTTCATTCCAATAAATGTTTGTGATGGGTCTAAATATAATATAAAGATATATAATTTTTGTTTGCAGCCCGCAGGATTATAATGTTTTTCCGAAGTGGCCCGCAAGGTCATTTGAGTTGGCCATCCCTGTTCTAAGCCAAGATCGGATAGCGAGAATGACACTTGAGTTTACAGTTTCTTTCTATTATTCTTCATGACCTTTTTTGAACTTGGGAATCTCGCGTCTTTAGTCATTATGGTATATAATCCTCCACGGTTTTAAATGCTGATTTAAATTCTTTTTTTTTAAAAATATATTGCTGGTTTCTGTTTGTGATATTAAAAATATAACATTAGTGTGATAAATAAGAAAAATATTTGGTATGATTGGTGAAAAAAGTTAATTGAAATTAAAATCTGGAATACAGTAACTTTAAAACGATTTTGTGATTTGCCGAGACGAGTAAATCCAAAGCAGAATGTATGCGAGATTTTCGACTAAAGAAACGTGAGAAAAAAAATTAAAAACTGAAGGAGTACAGCCGAAAAGAATTTCACAAAATTCAACTCCACGCAGCAAGGATTTTTTTGTTTGTTTTGTTTTTTTGCAACGAACACAAATCTCTCAGAAACAAACGGCCGAACCAATTACTGCTTTACCAAATCTGTTTGTCAGTCAGGTAACTTTACGATTGTCCGCTCATAGCTTTTTTGAATGATGAGCTCAAGCTCGAAATGAACACAAACCGAAATATATCGACAACTAACAGTGGTACTGTTATTGACGTTGTTTTTCAAAGGTTATTAAATACTTTAAAATCTCAAGTATATGTGTCATATTTTAGTCATCATAAGTCTATTGTGTGTGTGTCTTCCCCAAATTGAACAAGAATATTTATTTTTGATAAAAAATTACATGACTCTTTGTGTTAATTAAATAAAATTTTCATTAAAGATAAAATTATTCGATAGAAAATTATTTCCAATCATACCCGATTAATTTTTTTCAGGGTTTATGTTACTATTGCGTATTTACCAGGATAACATGTCAGATGTTACACATCATATGCGACTACTGTAAGACTCGTTCCTTTTTTTTTGTAACTGTATTTATATTAGAAATTCCAACACTAAAACTGTTCTTCCAAAAAATTGTGTGGGTCCCAAAACCAATACTCAATATACTTTATCAGTGGCGTAGCTAGGTATCCAAAGGTCTTGGTGCAAAAAAAAGAGAGAATATTGGTGGAGTTTTATTAATTAAAAATATATTAGAGTATTTTATATATATATATATATATATATATATATATATATATATATACAAAGCTGATTCACATCAGCCCTGTGTCAAGCTCTGCAGAACATAGGAAAGCAAAGCTACAAACTACTTACATGTATGCATATGAGTTTCCTTGTGAATTTAGTGATTACCCAGGTTCGATTTGACATGTGATAGACAGGAAATGATAAAAGGAATATGCACAAACAAGAAAATATAATACAAAATTATTATAATTATTTAAAATAAAACACACGAAAAAACAGAGGAGGGGGGTCAAAATTACATCAGTCTGTTGCAGATACCAGATTGCGAAACATTGAAACAGGAAAATAGCTTATTATGAATCATATTGTTATAAAAAATAAAATGACCAAGAAGAAATAGCTTCCTGTGTAGTTTTTTTTAGATGTTTGGTAAGACATTTCATGGAACTTGATGTTTATTTTCAAGTAAAGATTAGAAAAATGAAAAAATTGAAGAATAATATAAACTTTTTAATAAGTAAAATTCGCAACACTATACACAAACAAAGGAAAGAATTTAGGAGAATTCTTACAAGTTTGAAATTATTTCAACGGAGTTGCCATGATTACAGCTATGTAACAATCTTTTATATTTATACCTCAATTATGGGAGAAATTATCGCAAGCTCGACTTGCTTGGTGGTCAAGGCGTGAGGGTCCCCTGAGCTCAAGGGCCCCTGTGCACGGCACTACCTAGCCCATTGGTAGTTACGCCACTGTACTTTATTAAATTGATATAAGATTTTTTTTTGTTTCATGTCTTAAACCGTTTTTAAATAAAATTATTGAACTGAATCGGAAATAAAGAACTGACCTGAAATATTTCAGGAAAGAGAATAATTTAAATCACATTATACTATTCATTCCATTAATTTTATAAATTTCTCTTGTCTGTTTTAAACTGTTTAAAAAAGGATTTTGATGCAATTTAGTATTGAAGAATATCACAGAAAATTGTTTTGAATGTACAGAAATATATATATATATATATATATATATAAAGGTTTTTGCCTTAACTAAAACTTATATTTTTATAAAATTCAAATGAAAAACTGATGTTCCTCAAAACAGAAACGAAACAGCGTAAAAAAGCAGTTTCTTTGTACAACTAGAATGTCGGGCACAGTTTTCATGTAATTGAAAACTGCCATAGGGTGGGCAGTAAAAGAGGGGTCAGTTGTCATATAAATAGTCTTCAGTTGGTTGTAAACTGGATTCTCCAAGAACAAAAATAGAAGGCGAAAGAGAGGGGGGAGGTTTCCTGTCTCGAGCTCCCTTTGCACTTAGAATCCCTCTCTCAACTGTTGTAGAAGAGGCTTGTATGATTCTGTGACGTCATTTTCTTTCATCATGACAGCTGTCAGAACATAATCATCAGAAAATGGGATCAAGTAAATGCAAATTTGGAAAAATAATAACTTGAAAAAAATGTTTATTTCAAAGTCAAGAAAATATTGAAAATTAAGAAAAAAAGGCATATAATTTATCTTTTATGAAGGAACTATTTACCTCCGATCATTAAGACCAGTACTCATGAGTACTTGGCCTTTCTTTTAGAAACGCCCATTCCCCCCTCCCAGAAGAGGGCGCTTTCATCGTTTTAGAGTTGGAATATCTGTCTACGGGACCCTTAAGTGTGTCGCTAGTATTGTTCATGCTGTGCGCAAGCCTTATCTTGGTAATTTCCATGTTTCCATCCTGACAGCGAGCCACCTATCAGCACATTTTATAACTATTTTGTTTTTCAAAGCTAGAAAAAAAAGAAAGAAAAAAATAGTTCTATTGTCTCATGATTGCTCTAGTAAAATATAAAATCATTCCGACTGGTAGTTCTAAAGTTAAAGCGTTTTGAAATCATAGCTTTAATTACAATTATCTGCTATATATTCTAAAAAAAAATTAAAACATTACATTAGCCATTTTATTTGAAAATAGTTAAAACAAAAACTATGTATTAATTTAAAAATATGTAGTAAACTTCAAAATAGTATTTCAAAGAGTATATTAACTATTGTACAAGGAAGCTAAAGCTTTAATTTATTTCTCTTTTAACCTACATATTTTTTTATGTTTTTAAAGAAGTGTATGATGTTTATTTTGCAATGATTTCGAGTTTCATTCTACAATTGCAATATTTTTTTCACATTTAGAGACCTTATTAAATATGTATTACAAGGTCCTTTCTTTTGTGGGAACAATTAGAAATCTGCTTAGCAAACAGTAGTTTTAAGTTTTGATAATAAGAGAAATCTAGCACATATTCATTTGTCATAATTCTTTAGAGCCATACTTCAAGAAAATAGTGAAATATTTTAAATGTATATAAATATTTTAAAAATCTAAAAATTTTTTTTTGTTTTATATTTCAGAATAAGCATAATGAATTACTCAAAGTATAGTTAAATTTTCAAGCACGTTTTCCAAAAAATTTAATTAACCTCAACCACATCAGAAAGGCAAATTGAGAAGAAACGAGTCAATTTAAATTCTGTTTTGAATAAAATAAAAATTTCATAATTATTTAAAAGAAAAATAGATGTAAATGATTAGGTTGATCTTCAAAAACATTTATCACAGTATAATTTCATTTCGATTTTAGTGTTGTTAATATAAGTTACCACTTGCATAAAACCATATAAATATTAAAAGAAGCAAATTGAAAATCTTCCTTAAAATTTGTGAAAGTAGTTTGTAAATGAGATATGAAGATTAATATATTAAAAAGTACAATGACACATGCACAAAAAACACAATGTTTCTCATTATATTCGCTATAAGGCGATGAAAAGGATTATATATCATTGCTAGCTTTGAATAATTTATCCAAATTTAAATGAAATACACCTATAGGAAATAATATTGTATCAAAGAAAGTCAAATATTTGTATTCGTGCCGTGTGTTTATTTCGTTCATTTTTTATACGTGATTCGTTGGAATGTGTAGTATTGTGCATGTGTGCGTAAGCCTTATCTCCGTAATTTCCATGTTTCCATCCTGACAGCGCGCCACCTATCAGCACATTTTATAACTATTTTGTTTTTCAAAGCCAGAAAAAAAAGAAAGAAAAAATAGTTCTATTGTCTCATGATTGCTCTAGTAAAATATAAAAAGATAAATATATATTATATATATAAGCATATATTGGGAAGAAAATAAGCATATTTTCTAAATGTATGTATTTGTATAAATATACACACACAAACTTTTAAGCAAATTTAAAAGCTGTCCTCAGTAAACTCACACATTGCTTGAAATACTGCAGTATTTATCTTTTATGCTTCCCAAAATTCAATGATATTTTTATCTTTAAAGTTCAGGTCATTTCAGTCTCTCAGAGTTTATTAAAAACTAATATGTATATACAATGGCGTAGCATACACTCCCGCAACCTTCGCATCGGAGGGGGCTCAGGATTCTAGGGGACCCAAATATTATGGTTTGTAAGACCTGACTTGGGGCCCAAAGCCTGACCTTGCAGGGGGGGGGGGCTAATAATCTTCTTTACGACACTGTACACCAGGGGTGTCTAACTCAATGGCTAACTTGGGCGAATCAAACAAAGTTTAGCTTTAGATGGGCCGCAAAAAATCAATATTCTTTGAAACGTAGCTTTATATCGAATAATACATTATGATAGAACAAGAAAAATTTAATGTTTACGTCCTGAAACCTGACATATCTTCTCTGCTACTATCTTTTGGATTTTGGGAGAAATTTTGATTTTTTTATTATATATTATTGAGTGCCGATACACTGACCGTGCCGTAAAAATGCTAGTCGGTGTCACATTCGGGGTCGGTGCAGGTGGGCAGCGAGTTCCACATCCCTGCTATATACACACAGAGAGAGATATTGAAGAGTTTACATTAAAATCACCTCTCACCTACGGCAAGGAGTTCGTTCGGATATACAGAAGCACAACCCACGCATAACTGATGCTGGAGTTCATAGAGCCTACGTGCGCTGCCTTCCTACACGTGGAGTGTTTAGTGGCATAATAAGAAAAGCAGCTCGTTTATCAGAATTCTATAAAAGTCAAGTCCTTATGTCTCGGTGCCTGGGGATATCGCTCCCAGAAATGGTGCGTTTGGTAAGTTGTTCGCTTGAAGACGTTCGCTTGTGTAAAGTGATGGGTGATAATGTTCACCAACAGGATAATGCAACCCATCATAAAAACCAAATCGTTAGAAAGTGGTTCAATAAACATTCTGGCGAATTTCAAATGCCTTAGCCTTGGAATTGTCCTGAAATGAATCCAATAGAACATTTAAAGATTTATCTTAAAATTTAAGTACTACTACGCAACCATTTCACGAAGGACAGTACCAATACCTCATTTGATACCAGATACCTAAGCAGCACCTTGTCAACAAGGTCCATGATTAGGCGGTTAACCCATTTTAAGGATGAAAGATGCCCTACTTCATATTAAACAGTTTTTCATAATGTAACGACACTTCAGTACACATACACAGTTTAATTCGGTACCTTCACTTTTCTGACTTTTAACAGTAAAGACGGAATAAGCATTTAAATTTGTTTAATTTTAAGAAAATATGAAAGATTTAAGGAGGACGCTGTTTCAACAAGCAGTAAAAAAAAAAATTGCGAAAATTGAAACTTAAATTTTCGATCAAAGTCACTGAATAAAGTGTTTGTGCCATGGACATCTGTGTGATTTAAACGCCTTTACTTATTACACTTTACGATTTTTTTAATATTATATTAGATGAATACATTTTTGTGATTCTCGAAATTGCAAATCGATAGATAAAAATTCTCTATATAAATATAATACGTAAAATGTGCATAAAACAATATAATAACAAAATTCAATACGTTTTAATTAAAGTTGAATTAATATTTGTTGCAAAACACATACATGAAATTAAAAAATGTATGTGTCGGAGCTTTCGGCTCTCTTAAGCATTTGCTTTTTATTATATATGGACTCTACATTAAAGGACATTGATTCCCAAGACATCGTGACGTTTGAGGTTAATAAAGGTAGCATGATATTTATTAATTTAAATATTTAGTTTACCTAGTCACAGCTATAAATTAAAGAATGTACACTGAAGTAATTAAAAAATATTGTTTAGAATTATTAGAGTCCAAGTTCTGTTGTTTGTGAGGGAGGAGGTCACGTGTCGTCTCTACGAAAGGTTTCAACCGTCTTCCTCTTTGCCTTCTCTAGGGTCTTTTTAAGGTTACGTGGCTACAGTGGACGTGGTTAGAGCGGACATATAACATTTCGTAGTCTGAGCGGACACTTTGAAACTCATCGTGGTTAGAGCGGACACATTTTTTCTTTTAGAATATTTTCAATTCCTTCATCCTATTTTTCCTTTTTATCCCAGCTTCACCTAATTCTCTGGATTTCAAATTAAAAGACACTTATTAGTTAAAATACTAAAAGGAGAAACATAAAAAGTCGAATCCGAAAGAATTCGAAGCATCAAACAATTTAGAAAAATGCCTAACATCTTTAAGTTTTGTCACTAGGTTGAACTAAATCCAATGTTAAATGATTTTTATGCCTTTATAATAAAGGTTAGTGAGTATTTATTTACTTGTATTTATTTTTCTTTTATTTACGTGTATCTTTTACTTCTAGTATTTATTTTTACTTACATTAATGAAACTAATTAATTTTATGGCAATTGCACTTGTTCTTATTTTTTTTACTCCAAAATACAGTTTTCCACAAAATTCCCGAAATTCGTTCATACCCTTCATTATATTGTTACAATTAATCTTTAAATATTTCTTGAAAAAGTTTTTATTTTTATTACATTTCGCTATGTTTAGAATGTATTCGCACTAAAATATCTTAACAATTTATTAGAAATAAATAAATTTGATTGGCAGAAATGTATTTATTATCCTTGTAATTCGATAATCGAATCTGTTCTAAGATGGGGGGGGGGGGAATGTGTCCGCTTTAACCACGATGAGTTTCAAAGTGTCTGTTCAGACCACGAAATGTTATATGTCCACTCTAATCACGTCCACTTTAACACGCCACCCTTTTTAAATGGTAGAGACATGCACTTAAACATTACTTACAACATTAAATCTTGGCCTCTATCCTCGAGTTACATCTGGTTCGTGGGCGGAGTAGGGCTTCCTCGTGGTATCAAAGGTTACCGGGGCGAAGTCCAAGACCGCGCAATATTTTACGGATGCACGTGGTGATCGTCGTGGTGGCGTCAGTGCATGTGGTAATCATATCCACAAAAGTAGCCGATTCACAGCTGTGTGGCGGTAAAACGTTACAGCATTAAATCTTGGAGTAAAACGAACCTTGTAAATACGATGAGTATTGAGTGTTAGGGAATGATGTTAATTTTCTTTCTTTAAAGCTATCAATTTAAAAATGTTCAGGAGAATATTAATTTTAAGGTACTCCAAAAACTTATTTATCCTTATTTTACATTCTGGTTAAATAATTTTGCTTTTAAACTGTCCGTATTTGTAAAATACGTATTGTATTTTATCAAATAATTCTAGAAACTCAGAGAAATTTATAGTATAAATAAGTTTGCCGTGATATCTAAGCTGTTTTAGGACGTAACTCATAGATTTAGTACAGCTGCATGTTCGATCCTTGTTTCCACAAAGCTCATAATTAAGAATAAATGAAGAACATTAAAGAGATCACTATCTCAAAGATATATCCACGTGATACTGGCCTTATGTGGATATGGAGAATAGGGAGCCAACTCGTGTCGTTTTTGTCATCTATCTGACTGATTATTGGTTGAGGTAAGCAGGGTTTTTGTTTCAAATAGATATGGGCACATTCAGAAAGCATTGAACATCTGAAATATATATATTGCAAGCTCTATAAAGATGCAGATCACTTATAAAAGTGTTCTGCATCTTTGCAGAGCTTAACAATAACTTCTTTAATTTCTTTATCACTGAAGAAACAAAATATCTCAAATATTTTGTAATAGATAACAGTTTCAAGAACACTTTTTAACATTCTTTTCAATTCTTATGGCCAAATATTTATTACTTCTAAAACTGCTTCATTTAAGAAACTTTCATTACATTTTATCTTTTACTTAGAGATACTGAATGAAGGACTGTCTGGATTATTAACAGGTGCAGAAGATGATCGAAATATCAATAAAACCGTCTGCCGATGAGCTGTACTACAATCTATCGTAACAAAGTTACTTTTCACTTGTGATAAAAATAATTCTTTATGTCAAAGAACTTTTTGTGTGTTTTGCTGTTAATCAGATAGATATCTTTTGAGTTTTCGAAGATTGTTTCAATGTAACTTATTTTTGTGTAAATATAAATCAAATATTTATTCCTAAGTAGGGAAAATACGTTTAAATAGTACCAAATTATATCTTGTAACTATTTGACTTATATTTAATAAGAATTTTTAGTATTAAGGTAATATTAACTATTTATCTAATATTATAGGGTTAAATAATATTTATAAAGCTGCTTTTATGTAATGTTACAGAAAAGGAGTTGGAATATACTTTTCAGATAGAAAACAACTTCACAAATAATATTATATTCTGATATCGCTATCTTACAGTGAACAGTATATTTCGTTATACCGTTCTTTTCTGTATGAGTAAAATTATTTCTTTCTGGTAGAGATACTGCTCATCATAGGATAGCGAAATTAGAATATATTATACTAGCTGTTACCCGCCCGCTTCGCTGGGTATTTCATGATGTTTTATAAATTTTTACTGCTTATATATAAGTATAAATTATTGATATCTAAGTCCTAGCATTAAGAATTCGATTGTATTGAAAAATATACTTAGACCTGTAACTGTCACCTGTTGATAAATAAAAAGGGCAGAACTCATCTAATTTGTATTTTCTAAAAATCTCTAAAATTGTAGTATAGAATGATGTTTGCTCTTTCGTAACCCAAAAACCGAGTGGATTCCTGCAAAACCAATTTTCGGTGGATCTCTACTCCGTAAATTGAACATGCAAGCAAAATTTCAAGTCTAAATCTAACAGAAAAAAACAAAAGTTTTACTATCAATATCCCCGTAATCCCGTTCAGAGCCGTTTTCCAAAATAACCGCTCTTAGCGGATTTCAATTCAACAAAAGAAAAATGCAAACCAAATTTCATTATTATAGT
>BMAO01037778.1:0-45052 GCA_019973975.1 Trichonephila clavata
TCAAAATGAGATTCAGTATTTGGGCTTTGGGAGAATCCATTTTGAAGTTTTAATTTAGTTTATAATAATATCATAAAAGCACGCACAACTTTTAAATCTTGACCAAATCCATTTGATCTTCCAGTAAATAATTCACAATCTAGAATTTGTGCATGGATTGCACAATTCTTTCTTAAAATGATTTATTACTGCATATATAATGTCAGTGTCATTGATGCGCATTAGAAAAATAATGAGTTCATTTTTTATCAGGCTCTTTTCTAGCAGATAATCTGAAATGTAGGCGTGGTAGTTGCTGTTTAGCATCAAACATTGCTCCATTACTTAATGAAAAATACAGCTAAAGCTTTGTAATTTTGCAGGCATATTTATAACGATTCGGGGTATCAAATAAATCAATAAAAAATTTTCGACAGTTTAATGATTTTTAGGGTACCATATCTCCTTAAACTAGTAATGTACAAACACTGCTGAAACTCCTCAATGAAATTTTCTAAAACTCTATCATGGCACCCAGCTTGCGCTCCTGTTTCTTCCAAGGTGACGCAGATACGTCGATTAAGACCAATTCCCGCAAGATTCAGCGATTGATCTGATACATCTAAAACTGAATTATGACTTCTACTTTTTCATAAGGAGCAATGTTGTCTGGAAGTCCCTCCAGAAGCATTAATAAGGCCCCTTTTCTGTTCTGGATCGCCTTGAAATTTTTTTTTACATCAATGTATGTGGGAAGAGTACCTCCAAATCAATTGATCAATTCAAATCTCCCGACAAACACGCGCCAAACTTTTTTTCAGTGGAAGGAAGTTTGATGTACGAGACTCTAACCCAAAGAGCTTTTATCATCTCACCTAGATGAACATTGATAACAATCGTAAAGATTCAAGCTGAAATTATCATTTTTTCGGATCGAAAAAAGAGATTATTGTAGTAGCTATGACAACAGCAAACTATTTAGATGCATGATGTCACAACAATGCACTTAGCAAGTTGATCAATAAAAAATAAAAATAAGATACATTTTATGAATACTTAATTTTTGTACTTTACCTGTAAATATATTGCAATACAGTTTTTTTTATTTTTTATTTAGACATTTTTTTCTCGATCTTTTATTCGTGTTACATCACGAATGAAAAATCACATAATTAATTCTGATTGTGATAAATATTTAGTGTTGATTACACTTTGACAGCTTTGTTGTTTATATCATTTCAATCACGATGCTAATAACTTCATCATTCAATAAATCCTAATTTAATCAAGCATAAAATGTGTTTAGTAATTTATCCAGAAACTAACAATAATTTAACCTTACAAATCATTTAATTATTAATAACACAGACGCATGTACTTTTAACGAATTAACACTTTAAAAATAATAGTTGGACCAAAGAGGAAATGTAATATTATATTTTATTTTTCATTATGTTTAAAAGTTATCTATTATTTTCATTTAATAATGTTGTGATAGTAAATGTAATGACATATAATATAATCCAGAATAAACATTTAGTTTATATATTCTCGATTACATCTAAAAATTATTTAATGTTTTCATTTAATAATGTAGCTGAAAGAAAACTTGAAATGAAATTTGCATTTTTCCAATCTTATATTTTCAACAAAACATGATTAAAATTTAAAAAAAACATTTCAAAAATAATTTTTCCATTCCCCCCCCTGTTTTCTGAATATCGGGAAAAAAGAGAGGTTGCATAAGATGACAAGCCTTTAAATGGTAGTTTTTCAAAAAGTTATAAGAAAAAGACGACTTTCTAAATTTTAAATGAATTGATAATTAAATATGTTTTTACAAATTGTTTGATTAATTCATGGTGTTTGTAATTATGTAAATTCCTTAATTCAAATCGGATAATTTCAAAGATAAATTAAGCGAATTTCTGCTCAAATTGGATGAAAATATATTACAGAGAAGCTGATGCATACTCTAAATTGTATTGTTTCATAATTCTTATAGACAACAACAGGGTTCCCAAAAACGTATGTGGCCGTAGTAGCGTAGTGGTTATAGTCTCAAACTTGTGGTCTGCGTGTCACGGGTTCGAGTACTGGTGCCACTGAAAATCTATCGAATAGAGCTGGCTGATACATGCTAAATCAGTCAACCTCAAATTTTTCCCAATGGCGTGTTGGGGTTGCTAACTAAGGTACCGTGCTAGTTATTACCGAGGCACTAAAATACGAGGTCCCCGTCGTCAACAAGCAATGTTTTTTTTTTTATAATGCGACTTTAATATAACGCATTTAAAATGTTTCAACTTCCAAAATGGCCCGTTAGCTTTAATATATTTCATTCCATTAAGTTGATGATGATTTTATAATTTGAAATTACTCATGTCCATAATTAGGATAATCAGAATAAATAAATGAACCAAAAATAAAAATTTCACCTGTAAAATTTTCACACACATTTGAACAAGAACTGCAATTAAGGAAACACCAATTGGCGATAGAAGGTCACAATGACGAGAGTGTAAGAGAGGGTATATAAGGAATGGTGGCAAAGAAGTAAAATTGTTCACAAGCGTCTTAAAAGCCTTTCAATGCAATAACCGCATAGTTATGGCACAAAGGAAGCATTCGGATGATTTTTTACGTGGTAGAATTATCAAACGGCTGGAATATGGACGTCCCAGCTGGAGTATCCGAGGAACTTGGAATCGCCAGAGTGTCATCTCCAGGCTTTGGCAACGATTCCAAGATGATGGTAATGTGAGTATATGTTACAGCACAGGTCGCCCCGAGTTACAACGCCGAATGAGGACCGGTATTTGGCAGTTTCTGCCAAAAGAAACAGACGGAGCACAGCATCAGACCTATCTCGTCAGCTCTCTTCAGTTACCGGTACGACAGTTTCAAGGCACACCGTGTACAGACGCTTAGGGCACATTGGTCTATATGCTCGTAGGCCTGTCAGATGTGTTCCCCTTACCGCAACTCACTGTCGCCTGCGATTAACCTGGAGTAGAGAGCATGCATTGTGGACACCTCACCATTGATCTTGTGTGATGTTTTCCGACGAGTCCAGGTTTAGTTTGTAGTCTGATTCTCCCTGGACATTCATATGGAGAGCGCCAGGTACCCGTTACCGCCAAGAGAACACCATTGAACGACACCGTTACGGTGGTGCAGGATGGATCGATCGTTTGGGGAGAAATTATTCTTGGTTCTAGAACTAACCTGAATGTTCAGAGTGTAACGATGCCAGGCCACATCTATCGGGATGTCATTGTGGAACAACATGTATGTTTGTTTCGGGGCGCCATGGGTGCTGAATTTCTGTTTATGGATGACAACGCCCGTCCTCACCGTACAAACATTGTAGACGAATGCCTTCAATCGGAGGATATTACCCGTATGGATAGGCCAGCATAATCACTAGACTTGAATCCAATAGAGCATGTGTGGGATATGCTTGATCGACGAATTGCAGCCCGTCAACCCCCTCCCACCTGTCTACCGGAACTTCGGAGGCATTGCTTGATGAGGTGTAATATTCCCAAGATAGATTGATAATTTGATACTCAGCATGCGTAGCGTTGTAAGGCCTGTATTGCATCGTCCGGGAGACTACTCGTATTAACCATCATACTAACCATGTTATTCTGTTTTTTGTAAATAGGTTCTTTTTTGAAATTTGCTCCAGGGAGTAAAATCAATTTTACTAATTATGTAAACATATAGCATTTTTTTGCTCTTTACTTTTGTTTAATAAATAGACTTTATAAATAAGTCAAATTTGTTTTGCTTCTGTCTCTTTCTTTGCCTGAACTTCATTATCCTTAATTTATGGACACGAGTGTAGATGAATTTTAAATGTGTCTAATATATGAATCAATCTAACATTCATTTAAATTTAAGGATTGAAAAATAACAGTGTATGATATTCATAATATTCTTGTAATCAAGAGGCCAATTCATGGTGCTTAGAGCACAAATTACCTTTCTAATGAGTTTCGTTTTGATAGTTTCCTTTGGCAATATTTCCTCATTTAAATAGGGTGCTTTTCATATGATTATACGAAACACAATTGATATAAATGACTTTGAAAATGAGATTCTTGTTCCTTTTTGGGTAATGGGTTACATGAGAGAAAAGCTTTTCTCAAACTAATCAAATAAATTTGAAACGTTTATTAAATTGCGCTATACAAATAATTTAATTCTATTTAACTTGCATTTAGGGATTAAATAGTGTGAAATATATCTAAAGAAACTGATGCAATGAATCAGTCATTGTAAAATATAAATGCCTGATTAGTGTCAAATTGTACCAAATTACAGCCTATTTGTGAGACTTTTTCCAAAACAATGTTATTTATTTGACACGAAATGCTTATACGTATAAGCACGTTCATTAAAAACACAAGGCATAAATATTGCATGTGTCTGGGGAAAAACAAGCCACAGTCATGAAATCCTGTTTCTATGGAATGCACGAGGAGATCGAGAAGTAATTGCATTTTAAGAATAAAATGTGGAATATATATGTATATTTAGAATATAAACTAATATATACTGTTACGTTTAACGGGACTCAAGGATTTTATGCATATCAGTCACAAAAAAGTCCTCAGGAGCGGTGGAAATTTATTGTCGAAAATCAATCCTTTAATACAGGATACAGCAGCAGGTACTCTCAGAATAAATCTCAGAAGGTCTTTACACCTTCAATAGCACTCAAACACAACCATCAGTATCTAAATTACAATTGTGTGAAAGATTATTCTCAAGCACTCACTCGTTCAACTCTACAGCAGATCTAATCATTATTCCACTCTTCACGGTCAAGGCAAGCCTGTTAATTGCTAGTCAAAACAACACTAGATGAGATTCGGCGAGCTTCTCATTATTTATAGGCCTCACGGATCCTTCGAGAAAAATCAGCTTGCGTCATAGATTGTGAAATTAATGGATTTCTCCAATAATTTCCAGAATAATCCATAAGGTCCCAAACTCGCCATAAATGGTCGCCAATTCACCAAAAATGATTCAAACTTGACTCTATCCTCAAGATTAAGCCAAGTTCTCATTGAATTGCCATTATAACGTAAGGAACGGTGTTGTGCAAGTATTACAGTTTTTGAAATAAAACAAATACAGAAAAGAGAAATATAAACGTATTACACATTCAAATATAAATTATTTACACTATTTCGCACAAAATTCGTAACAATATATATAAACAAATAATATTCCTTAAAAGTTGTGTATCAATATATATTTTTTATTGTAATAAATACAACTTTTATAAAAATTGCTTGATTTGATTTTAATTTACTTTGCGCTCTGGGGCCACCCAAAAAGACTTCAAGAAAACCTTCAGGCAACACTTTCGTTCAACGCCAAATGAAGAACTTTGTGCACCTCTACACGTTGAGTGTACAATGACACAAAGACTCCAGCAGGAGACTCGACAACGTCGGCCACAAGTTGGCAACCATGCCCACTAAGCTACCAAGATACACTCAATAATAACTATAATTTATTATTTGTTAATATTGAGTATTTTAAAACAATACAACTTATTACGAAAAAAAAATTTTTAAGTTCTATGGCTGTAATAAAATTATTTGTAATTCCACAATATACTCTTTCCGAAATCGCGAATCGTTTTATTCCCTCGAGTGACATGATATGTTTATTGTTTTTAGATTGAACCAGAAGCACACATTCTTCTGCCATTATAAGATTGGTATTAAACCATTAGTAAAAAAATCTCAAGTATCTAGGTGTCTCATTGAGGGAAAAAATTCTTAGGCTGTGTCTTATTTTTGAGATGAACTTCTGTAAGCCGAGTTTTCCGTAAGGTAAAAATTTTTAAATAGCATATTCGGCAGCGTTACAAATTTTAATCGTCAGCATGACTAGAAGAAAAACATCTATTATCTGTCAGGAATTGAATACGATAGATTTAACTTTGCTAGATGTCTTTATTGTATATTTCTTGAAGAAATAAAACAAAATAAAGATATAAAGTAAACAAACTAAAAATAAAATAACGTGCATTAAGTAGATATGCAGAACGAAACATAGCATATAACAAATAGATTCATCATTTGAAAAGATTTTGATGTAAAAGAGAACAAAAAAAAATTGTCGATAATGCATTAAGCTCACTGTTCAAAAAATAAAGGAGAACACTGAAGGTGCCACTTAAATTATTAACGATGTAAAATAATTAATTTTCAAAAAAAAATTTCTGAGAATTAAATATTTTTATTTTTTTCAATGGGGCCGTTATTAAATTGCTGTTTAATATTAAATTTCAGTTTATTTATAATAAAAACATTCTATTAAAATAAATTTATAAAGTATTAAAACACATATTTCAATTATATTATGCTATAAGCATCAATTAATATTTTACATAGAAAATTAAGTTTTCATATTTTTTGGCGTGTATATTCTAGAAAATCAGGCTCACAACTCGATATAATTTGTTTTTTTCAAAAAAAGAATATTTGTGTTTTTACTTGATTTGAGCCAGTGCTTCAGACTTTTAATATTTGCGACCCAATTTTCAATCATAATTTTTATCGCGCCCCTTCCCATACAATAATAATGAATTGACTGCAATAAAAATGTACTTTGACGCTAAAGCTACGATACGACTTTAATTATAAACCATGCAAACTGTCAAGATAAGTATTAAATTTTCAGAATGACAAACTAATGGGAGACACTAAACTAACTATTACACTATTAAACTTTTTTTTTAGTTTAGTATTGATAAATTTCCGTATTTACTCGAATCTAAGCTGCTCTATTTTTTCAGTGTTAATGCTACTGAAAATAGGTATCGCCTTAGAATCCAAGGCAAAACATTTGTTGGATGGGGGAAATTGAGTTTTCATTCCTTTCAAAAAGAAAAATGTAACTTTCCTTTCTGCTCTCTTGCATTGATGACTTATCACATTCCGCAGTTTATCTCCAGTATTCCATCAATCCTAACCATCATTGTCTTTTGTATTTAGGAAATTTTTTTGTATACGGCTCTCTCTCTCTTTCTTTTAACCACATAAACATCAAAGCTATCTGAAATAGTATGAAGCCGAGTTCATTTTGCCTCAAGTATGAAAAGGGAGGCAATTTTATATGCAGAAAATATGGAAACAGGGCAGCGGCCACTGAAAATTTGACAAGAATTAAACAAATATACGTTGATGAAGTAATCAAAATTATATAAATTTGCTTTCAAACGTCAGTAATAATTAATAATTCGTTTACAGTCTTCCATATTCATTCTTTAAGAAAATGTTGAATAACAAATGCATTAGAGGGCACGGAAGACACCATGAAGGAAAATGGCGATGCCTGCACCAATTCCGGAGTCAGTTGTGACAAAGAGAGTGATGAATCCTTTTTGAAACATGATGCTGATGGTTAGAGTAATTATAGGTTATGTTATTTGAAAGTTTTAAATGCTGGTAAAATTAATCATTAACTTCTTGTTATTTCTCATTAAACTTTTTAAATGTTCTTTAACTATCGGTTATTGATGGACCTTTAACACAATTTTTATTATTTTTTCTCAAAAACGTGTAGAGAATTTGGAGGTGTGGCTTAGAATCGATGACAACATTTTTTTTCACAAACACATTTTGAGAACATGGGACGGTAATTACCTAAAATATTGTGCAGTACGGATACATTTATAAGTATATTATACCAATGTAAAAATGTGCATTTAATATTAACTATGTCAAAATGTATGTTTTAATATTTCTTTTAAATCTTTTATTTTAGACTTTTCAATATGCTCGTACTGACCACATAGGTATTTTATGCCCCCTTAAGGGCACAGTTTGAGAAAGGTTGGTTTGAGCTATAATATTTTTTCATTAAAGATCAGCAAAATTGTCTTCTTTGTTAAGTCATTGTTTAATCTAATAAAAAAAATTAAAAAACTTTTTTTTTCATTTTTAGTAAAATTTACTTGATAATATAAGCAAACTATAAGATATTATTTTAACAATTACTAAGTTTCAATTTTATGTTGCTATTGTGTGATTTTCTTACCATCTAGAATTCTTATTATTTTACGATTCAAAGAACTTTTATAGTTTTAATTTGTCTCTTTTTTTTAAACAAGAACTATATGTTTCATACAGGATGATGTCGACAAATCCAGAGGGGTGACAGTAGGTAGTATAGTGATGAAAAATCAACATAGAACTTTGGGTTACAAACCACGTTTAGCCGGCGAATTTCGCAAAAACAGCTATAAGGAGTATTATGTCGAGTGGAATGAAAAAGGGAAAATAAGAGGAAAGAAACACATTTATTAGACGAAAGGCATGTTTACAAAACGTACAATTGATCTCAGCTCGCCGTCAGAAATGTAACTTCAAATGATTCCACATTAATTTTTCTAAGTTTCGTCCATGAAGTTCACAGCAAGCCAACACCTACAGACGAAGGATTTTAGCACGCGTTCAAACAAATTCAGTTTGCTGACGACGAGGATCTGTGCCATTAGATACTCCTTTGTAGCTATTGGCGTCTCATTCACAAGCGATTCCAGGTGGAGCAAGAAGGAAAACTCAAAAGAATTCAGGTCCGGAGAGAGTTCAGACTAAGAAACATGTCTACCGCGTCCAATCAATCTCCCGAGATATGTAGCATGAAGGTGGTTAAGCATCACAATAGAAAAACATGCTGGCGCACTGACTAATCAAGCATAAACTCCACTTTATGCTGCACAGTGGTCTGTACATCCTGTAGCAACTCCAGGAAAAGTGGGAAAGTTGCAAGAATCCAGGTTTCTTCAATCCTACAATGACGCTCCAAATCCATGCAATATTTTGCCCTTTACCTCGTCTGGCTCATCGTCCTCTTGACTGCTACTGTTAACTCTATTTTCACTAACTAAACATGAATTGTGACCCCGTGTTCTAAAGTGATTTGTCGCCTCCATGCTTCCTACTGCAGTCGAATCTCGATAATTCAAACCTTCGATAATACGAACCTCTCGATAATTTGAAGTATATGCTCAGTCCCTTGAAAAACTCTTGATATTTCAGACTAAACCAATGCATTTTGGTACACTCAATAATTCGAAGTAAAATCTGTGGCCGGCCAGACTACAATACGCAAAAATTCGAAGTTATCTTATAAAATTCTCCACAATTCGAACACTCACTATCATGCACAGTCCTGTAACAAACAGGTTGGAGATTACAAGATCATATGTTTTGTGTCGTATTGTTTAATTGTCTATGTGTCTCCCCTGTAACGTAGCCCCTTTTATGACCATGTAACTGCTACCCCTTCTTAGTGTTTTCCGATACATCAGTAGAAAATACACTTTTATTGCTTTCCTTCTTGAAGAAGACAATAGACCAACTCCATTTGTTGTCAGCCGTCCAAATCTTTCGCTGACACACGTGGCCTTGCTACACATGTGTGCAGAAAGGATGGTCCATTATTGAGAAGAAAATACGCGTATGATTGTGTGTGAATGTATGAAATGTATTCTTTTAATATTGTGTGGACTTTTAACTCCTGTATAATATTTATATTGTATAATATGTACTTTTTAAAAATTACTTTAAAATAATTTTATACATATGTACAGTTGCTGTTTATTACATAGTTTCAAATTTAAATGTGTTAGAAAAAAATTCTCTTCGAGTATTTTGGGAGTTTTTTTCTACCCTCTTGATAATTCGAAGTTTTTCATTGGTCCCTCCAACTTCGAATTATCGAGAGTCGTCTGTATAACCTTTTTAAATTTGTCCTTCGAATTCTGCAGTCCCATGTATTTACTTTACAGATCATAATTTTATATCAATTATTTATGTGTCTCATTTTTTATATTTATCACTTCGATTTTCATTTGATAAAGATGTGTATAAAATTAGCATTGATAAAGAAACTGTTTGTTAAAATTTAGCATTTAAAAAATTTTTTTAATATTCTACAATATATAAATTATCTTCTTATGTTATAAAAAAAGGTACAAACGTGGAAAATAAAATTAAATGAAATAATATGCTATTATTTTGTAGAAAAAATAATGTTGCTAGTAAAAAAAATAGTAAAAAAAGAGCATTAAGTAAACAAATCACTTTATTAATTAAGCGTTTTTGAAGTTAAATTAATGCTGTACATATTTGTAAATTAATGTTAAGAGAGAATACAAGAATGCATTTTTTTTCTTTTTATAGATATAGAAAGTGCTTCTTAAATATATAAAATTTATATAGGATTAGAAAAATTTTATTTCATTTCTTCAGACTATTTTTTGAAAATTCCAGGAATCTTTATTTAGATTTTGGGAATTTTTATTGAATATATTTATTTAAAATAAAAGTTCCTTATAGTTATTTTCAAGGTTCTTAAGGTATAACTGCTAAAATGACAATGTTTTCCTTTTACATATGAGGGTTTGTACTGTTACTGGAACGTGTTACGAAAATCAATAAATGTTTCATTCAAGTTTTACAAACTTATTTAACTTTCCTGTCATTGATTCATTAATTGAAGATTGTTAAATTTTATTGTTATTTAAGGGGGCTCGGTAGCCTTTGAATTTTTTTTATTTATGCATTTAAATATTTCTTTTAGCATTTCATATAATGTTTACATTCAAGAAAACTATATGAGGTGTAAGTTTCCTTATATTACTCACACAATTTTTAAAATTTAAAATTTTTTTTAAAACAATGAAAATTTTTAAAATCCTACTCCTTCTGTATTTATTAATATTTTGACATGAAATTTTTTTGTAACATTCTGAGAGATGTCTTAAACAACTTTATGGATCGATTTTACAACAACGTAATTGGATGTGGAGAAAAAAAAATAAAATGTTAATACATATGCTAAAATTTAACGAAAAACACAATATCTCCTACATTTCAATTTTTTTTAAAAAAAGTATTCAGTTTATAGAAAAATTATTGTGTATTCATTATAATTATGTGTATAATTCTAATTACAATAACACAAAATTGTGTGTATTCATTTATAACACACAGAGAAAAAATGAGTTATGGGTTAATAATTGTGGAAGGAGTAGCATTTTGAATGAACTAATGTATTGAACCATTGAGAAAAACCATTTTAAAGCTTATACTTCTGAAAAAATTATTATTATAATCTTAAATAAATTTAAAATACCATTTTAAAACATAAGCTATACATTTTTCTTCAAAATAATTGCTTTTTCTTATTAATTGAAGCCATATTTTCTATAAATGATACATTTTTACACAGTAATAATGCAAATAAATATCAAGAAAATTCGAAGAAAACGTTAAAAAAAAATTTTCTGTTGTAACACAAGTTTTAAAATTTTTGCTTCACATAATATTTAAATAATATTTGTATGAAAAATATGATGAAAAGAACTATGAAATTAGAAAAATTATTAATATAAAATGCCTAAATTAAAAATATTTATATGCACACAATTTACAAAAAAAACAAAAAAAAACATTATTATAATACCTCAGAAACATCCTGCTTTATATGTAACTCCTTCCTTTTTTTAATTAATATTTCTCTTTTTAAAATAGCTTTTTTTATCAATTTGCGTGCATGCTAGTATTTGGTGTTTTTCCGTCTGATTCTAAATAATCTTTTACGGGATTCGAGCATCACACCAAAATCGCGATCATTTCTCCAAAGGTATATGTAATGCTTTTGGGTCTCTCTCACAGTACGTAGAGTTCCTTTGTTGAATTCACAAATTGCTTCAATTACGGAATCTGTAAACTCTGTCTTTGGACACTTTGACCAAATCATGTTGTGCAAGCTTTCATTAGCGTTTTGGGTTCCGCAATTAACACACCTTTCCAAAATTCATTTGAAGCAAGCCGTTGATAAATAGAAAGGAAATGTGGCAAAAAATTTCATTAATTGGAGTCCCAACATGTTGTTTATGCAGACCTGGATTTTGTCCGTTTGCTTTTGCGGACTGGTAAAAACACCATGAGTCTGCACCGATCGAACATTTCGAAGGCTGAGGCTTTTGGTCTGTCGAAATGCTGTGATATAAAGTAGCATATATTTCTTTTTTAAAGGCGGGAACATTGCATTTGTTTTTTAGTATAGCTTTTTGGTAGTACAAAGTTAATTTTTTAATTGTTGACTCTTTTAATGTGCCGTGGCCTTTTCCTCCTAATGAAATTCCACGGGCCCTCGATTCCTTGACAGCATTTCGTAGACCAGTGCCCAACCTTTTGCTGACATGATTAATGCACTCCTCTTTTTTATCTCAGTCTTATCCCCATACACATTTTTTCTGTTAAATAGTTGAAGGTTTTACAATCCCCATCAGACAATAAGGTGCAATAACGAAATCCCAACGCTTGTGATCTTTCCCAGAGGATCAATGCAGCCTCCATTTCCATCGAAGTTGATGAGCCGGAATGATTAACATCACAATCCTTCCTGTGTCCTTCAAACCAAATGTTATATTCTGCACTTGACTCTCCAAGTTATCTTTTTGCTACAGAACAATTGCGACATACCTTGCACATGACTTCAAAATCGATTACATAGCCTGTAAGTATATAAATAACACAAGCTATGCCAATCAAAGATGTATGTCCACACGTCAACCAGCTACCTTTAAATGAAACACTTATATCCACAGCGGGAACATCAGTTGGTGCTTTGTAAGCATTTCTCACTTCACTGTGTACTTCTTTCAGCAAATTCTCTGCAGCAATACCATAAGCTTTGTGAAGAAGTTTAGTACATTTGCTATAAGTTCTCGAGGAAAAAGGAGATATATTTACTGCCATGCAAAATTTTTCAATTGCAGAGTAACCTTTTCCAATATTAGAGAATGCTTGAGTGACACGTAAATTAATATCAGGAATGGTATTACCCTGCCTTTCATTAGACGTTTCTACAGCGCAAACTTTTTCAGCACAAGAATTGCAATTTAAATTTAACACGTAAGAAAATCTTACCTTGTTTCCAAGAGCAAGCTTTAGAATTTGCTTGTCACAGTCAGGGCATTTTAGTTTCATAAGCATTTTGCTGATTTGCTCAAAATTCACAATAATGAAATTTCCAATTTCAGAATGTTCAGTTTTTTCAGGATAAGATAACTGCTAAATTCTGATGTTAGGATCTAATTTGTTTTCTTCTGGGACACATGTATTCACAGCATCACTACACCAACGTTTGCTGTTGATTTGAGCAGAATGAATTCTACGTTTAACTCATGGCATTTTTAAGAGAAATCTTCAAGAGATAATAATAGGAAAGATAATATTGAAATCTCAGCAGTTTCAGCAACAGTCTTTAAAAGACAGCAATCAGTAAAAGTCTAAAAAAGTCTTTTTTTTTCAATGTAAAACGTAAATAAAACTAGCACGATAACAGCAAAACAAACGAAAGAAGCGCCAAAACAACAACAAATAGCTTGTAATAAAAGTTGTAGTCAATAAAAAGTACGATAAAGCATTGCAGTTATGGTTAAAACAAAGTAAAATTTATTTTTGAAAAGTTGTTGATAAAATTTAGTTTAAAATCACTGACACCTCTAAAAAGGGGGCGTGGTCGAATTTTTAAATTTTTTGTTTTTTCAAATGAAATTTTTTTCAACTTCTAATTTTCAGGCATACAAAAGTGATACATCAATCGAAAGGTAATCGTTCAAAGAATATAACTAAATAAAAATTTTAAAGAAATGATAAATTAGTCATTTTGCGGTACTAAGTCCCCTTAAGGAACAAAATTAATGCAAATTGCCCCAATAATTATTTTTAATAACCTTAGAAATTGTTATATAACAATGGAAAAATAACGTGATGTGTGCCATAATTGTGTGAAAGTCTGATTATCAGAATTACGTGAAACGTTTTGCATTTTCTGAAAGTAATTTATAAGAAACTTGATTACAGTTACTTAATGAAAATAAAATAATGATAAATTTTAATAAAAAAAATAAAAAAAATTAATACTAATTTTATAAAAATCGTGATTTCTTTTTTTTTTTTTTTTTTTATTTTGAATTTTTATTCGTTTATTGAAAAGGAGCAGATAAATAATACACGATAATACACTAATCGCCACAAAAACATCTTGAAGGAAGAATGCAAACCATGCAAAATTTACATCATGCTTTAGCTGCGATGAAATACGCAAGTTATTAGCATTATAGAGCAGATGCACATCCCGGTTACCGTTGCGCCACTAGCAAGAGCTATGTAAGGGCGGAACATTTTGGCGATTTGAAGTACTTCAAATGATTTTCGTGCTTTTTTTTGCATATGCTACTTACTTTTGCCTCGTGGAAGATATCGAGTGACATTTGAAAACGTTTCTGAATTCGAACAAATAAGAATAATTGCCTATAGTAATCGAATTGCTCAGAGAAATCGGTCAAAGTGTTGGACGAAACCAAGCTAATGTGATACAGATCTATCCTCGCTAGATGCAGGAGGAAACGACGAACTGAAGGGGCCGATCGCACCAACCTAGTTCCGCCACTGCCTGTAATAACATGAGTATTGTTCACATGGCAGTGATTGCGTAGCCACATCACGAAACATAGCGCACTAGTTTCAGTCTCTTACGTATGATTCGGTATCCTCTCGTACCATTCGACACCGTTTGCAGCAGAGTGGAATGTCCACAAGAAGGCACCCATTGCTTCATTTAACCTTGACTTAAAACCACAGGCGTTTGCATCGTCAATGGTGCGATGAGCGGTAGACATGAACAAAGGTATTGAACCACATTGTGTTTAAAGTGGAATTTCGCCTCTGCACGCAGCGTCATGATGGTCGGATTCCAGTTTGGAGAAAGTATGGTGAAAGGCTGCTGAACTACTGCATTATGCATCGCCACACTGGTCCTGCACCTGGTATCATGTTTCAGGGTGGTATTGGATTTCACTGCCATACCCCTCTAGTATGCATTTACGGTGCCCTGAACAGCCAGCGCTACATCTCTGAGGTGTTCGAGCCTATGGTCCTCCCCTACATTCAGCACATGCCATCTGCCATATTCCAGCAAGATAATGCATGACCACACATGACACGCAATGTTCAAGAGTTATTCTTTACCCAACAGATTGAATTGCTTCTTGGCCTGCTTGTTCTCCCGATCTATCACCCATCGAACACGTGTGGTCCACGCTTGCAGAATGACTGGCCTGGGATACATCACCCGCTGCTACACCAGATCAACTTTGGTAATAGTGGAAGCCGCATGGAGGCTGTACCCTAAGGATATATCCAAAGTCCCTTTGATTCTCTGCTGAGGCGTGTGACAGTTGTTATAGCCAACAATGGAGGCAACACTAACTGCTTATTTTGTCAACATTCACATGTCGCGAGAGGCTGTAATTTTAATCGTTTCATCTTTGTAAAACAAGTCATCTGCCAAAAAAAGTTTGGGGTGATATCTTTGGTCCTTCTTGGTGTTGAATTTTGTACGGTCAGCAGTGTATAAAAATGAAATTTCTCCTGATTTTAATTAAAGTTATGATTTCAAAACGATCCAATCCGTAAAACAACCATTCATAAAGTTCATATTTTATCAGAACAATTGCGAGTCAATGGAATATTTTTTGGCAATGGAATACATAATAGTTCTCAAATGCTCCAATAGGTGGCCCTGTCTGTGTGGAAATCGTTGCCTGAAATCTTATTGATGAATCTGACATAGAAGGATTGCTCTCTTCTGGAGAAACTTTTTTTCATAAGGTCAGGTATTGTTTTGTTTAACCCAGGTGTGGTCGAGCAGGACACTGAGTCCCGCAAAGATCACGAAATCTTTAATTCTGGGAAAAGTGTTTATTTGATATTAATGAACATTGCAGAATCCTCCAATATCGTAGTCTTAAAGGGAAGTAAAATGCATTTGTCACATATTTCCCTCTTTTTTGGGAGTGGGAAAAGTTTTCTTACAATCTACAGTACTTAGGGTGACTTAGTTTCTCGCGTGACCACTTTTGTTCCAAAATATTTTCTAAGGACATGATACATTTTCACCCGTGATCGACTTAGTAGATTTGCTAAGTTTTCTTACTCTGTATGGTTTAATAATGAAAGAAAATAGAATATAAAATATAAATGAGCGGAATATAATTTAAAAAATTGGTATTTGTGCGATCTATATTCGCTGAAATTGAAACAGATCAGGCGAGGGAAGAGTCTGATTAAATAATGGATATTAATCACGGTAACGAAAGTAAATGTAAAAAAAAGCGATCAACATGAATCTTTTGAGTTGAAAGGAAAGTTTTCAAATGCTACCCAATAATCTCCATTAAAAAAATATGAAGCCGTAAGTACTACAAGGCACACTACACATTGTCTAAAAGACATAAGCAGGAAAAGGGAAACGTTCCAATCCCACAAACGTCCAACAGTAAATTATAGAAAAATTCGACGAGGCAGGTCATTTGACGTGAAACCAGGTACAAAACGAAAACCAGTGGGAAATATAACCAAAGCTTTACAAGAACAGCGGTGAATGGAATATTAGTGTATGGGCCATTTGCTAAATACTGGATATGCCTAACAGCATGGTGCGTAGAACCCTACGAAACATATGACATTGCTATCCGTACAAGATAACTTACGTGCTACAGTTGCTATCTGTTGACCTGGAAGCAAGTGAATCTGTTGCAATACGACTTCTTTTCCGGGTAGAAGGGGATACTGGATATCTGTGGAATATTCTGTGTTCTAACTAAGCCCATTTCCATTGGCAATGTTCTGTAAATACTCAAAAATGCAGGATATGGGCGACTGAGAATCTTTTTCCACTGCAGCCACAACATTTTAATTCTGAAAAGGAATTTGTATGGTGAGGAATAATGCCAGCATTTTTCGTTGACTCGTTCTTCTTTGAGGAAATCGTACCTTTATCTCCTGCTCAACACCATTACTGCTAACCGATATGAAGCACTTTTGAGTAACCATGTCCTTCCGGCACTTCAGAAGCATCAGTGTGTTGCTCGCACAATATTCATGCATCACGGCATATATTACTGTAAATCAGTTGCTGATCATTCATTTTAGAGATGATAGAATCATAAGTCAACATTTTCCAATAGCGCGGCCTTTATGTTCCATTTACATAAGCTTCATGTATCTTTTGGATCTGGAGATAGCTGAGGAATATTGTTTGCAGTCGGTGGATTTAAAATCTGTCAGACTTGAAGACGAGCATCACGCACCACATCCACAGTATAAGTACAGCACTTTCCAATATTGTTGTGGGACATGCCTTTTTGAGCTTTCAACTATAGCGGAACAAAGCGGAAGGCTTATCTTACCAAATATGCAATAATCGTCCGTATAGTGTTTGTGTAATTAAGCTGCTGTTTTCCTCTCGTCACTATCACTCTTTTCTTTGTGAACACATATTATTTCCTGGTCGCCTATGAATTTGTCATTAACCTTTCGAGTATATTATTTTTATTTTTGGGTACTAACATTCCTGTGTTTAACGAATCCATTGTGACATTTTAGCTGGCAGCACCCTCTATCATCACGTTTTGGAACTATTTCATTTTCCTTTTCCAAATAAAACTCCATTAGCTTACTAATGTCCTGGTAAAATGTGAAATCATTTCGACTGTTAGTATTAAAGAAAAGACGCTTCAAAATCATAACTTTACATATAATCAATCACCTAGTATTTCTAATGCGTGTGTGTTTGAAGATTAATAATCCATAAGGATATATCTATCGAACTAATTTTTAAAGTCTTTCAAATGTAAAAATATAATTCGAAAACATCAATTTTTTTCATAAAGTGATTAGTTTTTAAAATATTCAATCAATTTTCAAAGCCCTATCAGTTGGATGAGGCATGCAATCGATCATTTCCGTTAATTTCTCGATTTAAAATGTTTTTAAAAAAATCCTGTATAGAATTAAAATTGCTTTATAGAAGTTAGGAAAATAAAAGATATAACTTGGCCTTATGCATTTAATATATTCTCATCATCACGATTTTAAATATCCTTATTTAAATAAACTTTAATTTTCAATAGCTATCACGCTACTACTACACAACAAACTTCTGCTTTTGAATTTATAATGTAGTACCTTTGTGTGGCTTTTACTTTCTAATTCCATCAATACAATCACAGTTTCTAAAATTCTCAAACATACTGTCAAAAATTGTTACTGAGCCTATAACGCACTGACTCCAAAAAATGAATAATAATTTTGAATAAATCAATTACACTTCTTTATATTACCTCTCAAGAATAATAAGTAACAGCACATCTAAACCTGTTTATTCCTTTTCGCTGAATATATAACGAAAAGTCCTACTATGTATGCCATAATTAGTGACACATAAAAGGTCCCTTGGATCTACTAATTAAGAAAAAGTTCCGCTTTTACATCACAATTACATATTAACGAATCCAGAGTTATAGCGAATACCGACACTTACCGGAGTATATATCAATTACGTGGTTACAGTAACAAAAATAATGCTCCATTATTGTCCTGCAAATACTTTCATGAAGGGAATCGAATTAACGGCATACCTTCTTTTTTACCTAAACTAGGAAAGAAAGATTTTTAAATTTGGTTGGCTGTGTGATGTGTTTATTTTACACATGAGCCTTATTAATAAGTATTGGGCTCATTGAACAATTTTATTGCTTTCACAAATGACTAAAACATGAAATACTCTTCTTGTTCATATCGTTTAACATTGAGTGCCGATGCACTAAAAAATAATCTTACATTAATGTGCAAAATGTAAGCGCTTGATGTATGTGTTTTAATGCACAAAATGCAAAATTTCACAAATTCTTTTTTTTTTACGTGGAATTTTCAATTCGATCTTTAAAAGAAAACAAAGGACATTCGTAAAATGTACGCCTGATGATACACATTAACCTCAAGTTTCACTGTTCCAGATGTAAATGATTAATTTTGAAAACCGTATGTAAATTAAAAGAATATTTTCTCCACCATAGGGAACATTAGTTGAGTCGTATTTAAGAAAAAAAAATCTTTTGAAATTGAGCAAACTTTTGATCTAACCTTTGTTGGCTTTACTGTTCAGTGTGTAGTTTAACATAATGTTTTAAAAGTAAATAAAGTTGGTTTTTATTAAAAATAGTTCAGCGTCATTGAAATTGCACGTATAAAGTGTATTGCTACTTTGAATGTATCAACTCCTCTTGGGACAAAAGAAAAGGTATGCCGGTTCTTATAGATTTTATCGAATAACTATCTGTCTAGATAAATTTTTAATATTAGTAATAAAATAGGCACACACGGACATTGTGAAAGTATGGGAATAATAAAAAAGACCATTGCCTTATAATTTTGTTTGAATCAAATTTTTTACAAAGTTCTTATTATGAGTTCAATGTAGTTTAAACAAAGCAATTTTGAAATAAAATTTAATAATATTTTAAATTAATTTGTTCAATAATGTCGAATAAAAAAAAAAGGAATGGAAACTTCGATACATGTTTCTATTACAAATATGAGCTTATAGAACTATGTGCTCTCATAGTTTAACTAATAATATTTATTAAATTTTTATTCAGTGATCCAGAACAAAAGCAATTCAAACCGAATTGCTTTTAGCAAAGCTTGTGAAAACTACAGCTAACCTAAGAAACTAGTCTTGCTTCTTTTCTCTAAGCGTATCTTCAGAGTTTCCTTTATAGAAGATTTTTTTTTCTCTTTTAAAATCTTGTAAGATTAAATATCTTCTTCTGCTTGGATTATTAATGCCTAAAATATTTATCTTGAAATGAATTATATTACGCTAGAGTATGTAACAGTAAAATATTTCCTTCATTATTAAATAGTTTATTCAAACTTTTCCAGAAATACTTTTCATCATATTTTCATTGGATAAAATCCAATTTTTTGAAAAATAACAATAATGAGATGGAGAAATAATTGGAGTTTTAATAATACTACTTATTGTCTAACTGAAATTTATTATTAAAAAAGTTATTATTTTCTGGTTTTGAGTTGACGGAAAGAAGTTTCTTCTTTTTCATCTTAATAAATATAAAAAATGAGGATAATTAATTTGAAATTCGTGGTATTAAAATATATTTTTACAAATAAAGATATTTTTATAAGAAGAAATAATTTATTGTTTTTTTTAATTTTGTTATAATTAATTTGATATTTATTCTTTTCACAGAAAAAAGCATTCGCGTTGCTTAGAATGGACTGTATATAAGCAATCTAAACTACACTGATGGCCACCGTAAATGCAACACCAAGAAAGACAAGAGATAGCACAACAAAATTTATTTTGTAGATATCATGTTGACCAAGTATCAAATGATTAAATTTATAGACATCTGTGAAGTGTGGTTCCTGCCAGAATCAGTAGCCAGAGTAGCCGCCATTGTTGGAGATCTCCTCTGCCACACGCCTCTCCATTGATTCAAAGATACTTTGGATGTGTTCTTGGGATACAGCAGACTAAGCAGCTTCCACACGTTGTCAAAGTTGATCTGGTGTGGCAGCGGGGGGGGGGGGTGTAATCTGGGTCAATCGTTGAGCAACCATGGAAAGAGACTTTGGATGTGATCTTGGGGTACAGCAGACCAAGCAGCTTCCACACGTTACCAAAGATGATCTGGTGTGGCAGCTGGGGGTGTAATCTGGGTCAATAGTTGAGCAACCATGGACCACATGTTTTCCATCGGCGAAAGATCCGGAGAGCAAGCCGTCCAGGGAAGCAATTCAATCTGGTGATTGACGAAGAACCTTTGGACAATGCGTGTCACGTGTGGTCACGCATTATCCAGTTGAAATATGGCTGTGACCAAACCCTGAAGGTAAGGAAGGACAACTGGCTCCAACACCTCGGAGATGTAGCGATGGCTGTTTAAAGTACCGGCAATGCGTACTAGATGAGTGATATCCAATACCTCCCCATACCATAATACCCGATGTAGGACCAGTGTGGCGGTGCATAACGCCGCTGTTCAGCATCCTCTCTCCACGGTGCCTCCAGACTCGAATCCGAACATCGTGGTGTTGCAGACAGATGCGTGACTCGTCAGTAAAGACAACTTCATTCCATTCTGCCACCCACATCCGTCTTTCATCGCCCCAGTGGCGGCGGAGACGTCTGTGGTTCTGTGTCAAGGGAAACCAAGCAATGGACGTCTTGTGGACAGACCACTCTGCTGTAAACGGTGTCGAATGGTACGCGCAGACACTGAATGATGCGTTACCGACTCAATGTGCTGTGCTATGGTTCGTGATGTGACTGAGCGAACCTTCGCTGCCATGCGCATAATTTGCCTGTCCTCACGTGAAGTGGTGTACTGAGGTGGATGCAATCGACCACGTCGGTCCGTCGTACTCTCCTACATACAACAGTCACATATAAGCATTACAGTTGTTTAATTTCGTCCAACACGACTACCGATTTCCCTGAAAGATAATCCACACTCTCGGTAGGCCACTATCCTTCCTCAGTCGAACTCGGATACTTGATCAAAAGCTGATCGCTGTTTTCTACGAGACATAACTTATCGTTTTTTGAAAAACCACAAGAAAAACACAATTGCCGAACTTGAAATCGTCGAAATCTTCAAGCCTTAAATAGTGCTTTTAGGTGGCGCCACAGGCGTGTGTGATGTGTGTCTGCGCTGAAATTCTAATCATTTGCATATCTCACCTCCGTTAATGCATGTTGTAAGTTTTATGTTATTTGCGTGCTTCCTTCAGGGTGTTGCATTTACGGTGGCCAGCAGTGTATTAGCGGTAAATATTACGGCGTGTACTGGGACGGAACGCCTCGTTTTCGTGGCTCCCAATTTTTTGATTGTTTTTTCTATGTAAAAAGTCTTGGCAGTATACATTAATGTCTTTGCTAATTTACCAAACGCATCTTGTAAATTACAATGGTTGAAAAACTCAGTTAGAGTAGTTTTTGGAGCTGTTAATGCTTGTTGTAGAGCAGTCTGTTCCGTGAAATAAACACGTCTTCCCTTTCCAAGATACACAGATGAATGCATAACACAGGATCTTTTTCATGTATAGAAAAACCAAAAATGCGTCAAATATCTTCGTTGTTACTTATGTATCGACCCATTTTGTAGCATGCTATTTCGTCATTATCATTTAAATTTTGAACAGCAAATATAGTTTTATCACTAACCTTATGAATGTACTTTCAAATGTACTTGATGTACTTCACCGAACTACATAACTCAACGTTTATGTGTGCTTTATAAGTTTTGCACAGTAATGGTGAATATGGAACCACTCAGCGATTATCAATCACCGTTTGATATACGCAATTGATATGATTGGCCACCATTGTCTAAGTTTATACGACGGTAAGATGGATAATTATCGATATTGTTGATAGTATTCGTTATACATGGTTTTAGGAAACGCTTTGTACATTTTCCATTGTTCACAAATCGTGGCGTAATGTTTAGAGTACCGCATGGACCATGGATCCAGTTAGTAGTAACAATGTCAAACAATTGTTGATCAATATTCCAACCCGGAATTTCTGCTGAAATAATTTTATCTATTTCTTTTGGCCGTACTTTATCCACTAACCAAATAAAACTATACGCATTTAGCAAACCTCGATTTTGTCATTCAACACAGTAAAGCCAGCAACGTGTTTCGCCGAATACCGAGTGAAGTGTAATCAAATTCATCACAGATTTAAGTTTTTGTTTGAATACACTTACAGTGATACCATAGCGATGCCTTGATTTTTCACACGACAGCAAAATTTTAATTTCATGCCAGTTTAGATTGCATGTAAATGGGATGAAAAGATCTGATGGCCCGTATGAAGTGCAAAAGTCATGGCGTCTTGAATGCATTCTTGCATATGACGTCTACTACCCTTGTATGATGATGACTTCATGTATTTTAATCTCTCACTTTCGATTTTGCATACATGTGGGCAATGTACTGATGAAATTGTTGGAGGTATCGGAGAATGAATGTTATTATCTTGATTAGCAGGAATTATTATCCAGCATACGTAGAAATTTATCGCGCTAACTTTCTTGTGCATCTCTACACCCGGAAATAAAAATGTAAATAAGGTACAAAGAAACTATTGTTTAAAAAAATAATAAAAAATCTTGGTATTGACCTTTTGTTAGATTCATTTGTTTACTAATTAAATGATACCCAACTTCTCCTCCCCAAGTACTAATGGATTCTGCAATACATCGTAAAAACGGTGACTGTCTTGAATTATTTACATCGTGTTATTTCTGCATTGTATGAGTATACCTCAAAATTTAGATGAATTGCCAGCCATAACAACTGCAACTTTATTAATTCAGTCAGCCAGAATTGAAACATTATATATTCCTGCATGCTCTCCACGTAATATTTTGTCTGTTTTAATGACAATGACGTATGCGTCGTTTTGCAGTCTGTTGGGAAAAATTGAACAACCGAACTAATTGGTCATGATTTTGGAAAAACGCACAATTTCTCGCTTTTCCATCTACGCTATGTGGCTGTATACGCAGCATGTATTAGTTTGTTGCTCCTCATCGCCTATAAAGTAGATTTTTAAAAATTATGGATTGGCACTAGGCAATGGAATCAATGAACCAATTTGATGGTACACTTGGCCCTAAACCTTAAATGCAGAATCAAAATTGCGACCCTCTTCATTCTTAACAATTTAGGTTGTTCCAAATGATGTCATTTGGAAGCAAGAGTGGAATTTACGAATTATACTCAAAAACAATCTACATTAAGATTTGGCTCGTTAATAGTGTTTTCAATGGTGCAGGTGGCGAATTTAACGATGGTTAGTGCATGTGATGAATAGTTTATTTCAGGGTCATATTCCAACTCAAGATTATTAAGTGATGCTCCTGTCAATGTTCGATGACCCAGCTCTGTGTGCGTCGGTCACGTGTTGACGTGCCTCTCATTGTCTTAAAGTATCAATATATCTTAAAGTATTAGATATTTATTGTGTAGCTATAAATTTTCATTTGCACGTGTGTTTGCTACTTGATCTCTTATATGTACATTATCCGTCGAGTGTTCTTTAATTGTTCTATTCAATCGACGATTATGTATCTATTGCGCACTAGGTACGCTGACCACTGTTCCTTGCTTTTCCAGGAAAACGTGCCAATTTTCTGTAAAAATAAAATACTGTAAAAA
The DNA here is from genome assembly GCA_019973975.1 of Trichonephila clavata. Taxonomy (NCBI): domain Eukaryota; kingdom Metazoa; phylum Arthropoda; class Arachnida; order Araneae; family Nephilidae; genus Trichonephila; species Trichonephila clavata. The sequence goes on from BMAO01037778.1 coordinate 24,135, forward strand.
ATACACAACAGCTAATACAAAAAACTTCTTTAAGATAAAATTTTAATTAAGTAAGAGGACTGAAAGGGTTTATTGTACCAAATTATAGATAAATAATGTTTAAATTTATTTCTTATTTTTTTATTTAACATTTCCGATAAGTAACAATTCATAATAAAAACAATTTTAAAAATTTGTTATGAAATGAATTAAATACAAAAACAAATTTGTAGGTTCGGATGAATGTTAATAAACGCACGTGTAAATTTGATAGAAAGTTATGCAAAATACTCTCTTCACAATACAGCACCGAATTTGACACAATGTATATTTTTTTTATTTACACTTCAAAACTCTTCGCACACTAATTACATCTGAATGTAATATTTCAATTAGCACACGATTAATTAAAAAAAATAATAACACAAATTTACAAAACTTCCTGAATCTGAGCATAGTGCCATTAGTCGGGACAAACTGGAAATAAAATAAATTTTTTTAATATTCGACACCACGATCGCAGTGCTATCTGCTGGACCCAATGTAAAACATTTCAAGATCAACAACAACTTATAAATAAAAAATTAATTAAAATAATTTTGTAGTGGACTGAATTGCGAATTTAAGACATTCTTATACATGCACAAAAATTATCATCAAAATCGGTCCACTCGTTTAGGAGGAGTTCACGCGCAAAAGAATATATACAGTGGACCCCAAAAGTGTTCGTACACTTGCAATTTTCTATAAAATTTAATGTTTTCGACTAATAAAAAATAATATATTTTAACTGTAATTTTTAATGATATCTGCAACTTGTTTTTAATAGAACAACATAATTATTTTTTTAAAAATCATATAACTATTATTTTTAAAAATTAATAATCAAAAAGCTAATAAAAATTACGCCGCAAAAGTCTTCGTACACCTAACAAAAATCTCAACTTATCTTTAAATATTGTATTTCTTTCTTACTTTAGTACTTAGTAGGATATCCTTTAGTGTCCACAATAACTTTTAAATGTTTTGGTATAGATTTAATCAGTTTTTTGTAATTTCTGCATCGGTTTTCCTCCATGCTTCTGTTATTATTGTTTTTACTCCCCATTATGTGTTATATGGCATGCTTTCTTTTTATTAAAATAAAATTCTCACGAAATATGTTCTACCTGGCTAAATAAACTGATTGAGGAGGTTTTTTTCAAAATTTTGGGCAGTTCTTGAGACACCAGTGGTACACATTGAGAGAAGTGCGCTTGGTATAATTATCTTGTTAAAAAATGAAGTGGTCACCAATATCCAAATTTTGGGCGGATAATTTAAAATTCCTCTAAAATATTTAAATAGAGCTCAGGATTCACAACACCATTAAAAAAAACAAAATTACCTAATTTTAAAGTCGATTTACACGCCCAAGCAAGAACTTCTTCACCTCCATGCTTCAGTATGGAGGTGGAGGAGTTCTTGCTCCACTTAAATTCATGGGATTAAATTCCTCATTTTTTCATTTACAAACTATTATATACCCATCAGAACCAAAAATGTTTAATTTTCCATCATTCCAATCAATTTGCTGTCAATTTTAAATTTTCTGAAACTTAATCCCAAGAATCAAATTGGATCAATGAACCATGGAGATGGAAGTGTTCTTGCGTGGAGGTGTAAATCGGCCTCAAAATTAGATAATTTGGTATTTTTTTATGGTATTGTGAATCATCAGCTGTATTTAAATATTTTAAAGTGAAATTTTAAATTATGCGCCGAAAATTTGGATATAGGAAACTACTTCATTTTTTAATAGGATAATGACGCCAAGCACTCTGTTCTCAATGTACGCAGCTGGTGTCTCTATAGGTGTCCAAAATTCTGAAAATCTTCCTCAATCAGTTTATTTAGCCCAGTAGAACATATTTGGGGAGAATTTGATTCAAAAGAAAAAGAAAACATGACATATAAACACATAATGGGAAGTAAAAGCAATAATAACAGAAGCATGGAGGAAAACCGATGCAGAAATTACAAAAAACTGATTAAATCTATACCAAAACATTTAAAAGTTATTGTGGACACTAAAGGATATCCTACTGAGTACTAAAGTAAGAAAGAAATACAATATTTAAAGCTAAGTGGAGATTTTTGTTAGGTGTACAAAGACTTTTCTGGCGTAATTTTTCAATAGTTTTTTGATTATTAATTTTTAAAAATAATAGTTATATGATTTTTAAAAAATTAATTATGTCATTCTATTAAAAACAAGTTGCAGATATCATAAAAAAAATTACAATTACAATATATTATTTTTTATTAGTCGAAAACATTACATTTTATAGGAAATTGCAAGTGTACGAACACTTTTGGGGTCCACTGTATATATATAATTCTTTCTCTTTGAGAGAGAGAGTATATTAAATTTTACCGTAAAAATTTTATGAGTTTGAGTGCTTTTAGGAAACATCAATAACGAAATATGTCACATGCATATGCATCAATAATTTTCCCTCGATTATTCCAATATATTGAACGAAAGAAATCATGTAATGCAAGCATATTTTCCATGTTCATATTGAGATAGGGTTACATTAAAAGTTATCGACCAAAAAGTAATAACAAAACACCCCTTTAATTTTATTCGAATAATATTTTTTTTTTAATTTTCTCTCTTTTTTTTTAAAGAAAGTTATAAATATTAAAAAAATTGATTCAAAGAGACGTCAAAATTAAAAACCGAAGAGAGTACTTCAGACATTTTTCTTAATATATATTTCAAAAGCGATTCATAAAAGTTTTTATTCCCACTTAATTTCAATATCAAACGTTTTGTTGGAGTGAAAAAAAAAGAAAAAAAAACGCTTTCTATGTACACATATTTTTTCGTTTGATTATTAATGTTCCAATAAAACTCCCTGTGACAATTCTGAAAAATGAAACTAAAAAACGCTCTTTTTCTGTATTTTAACATTCAAAGATAAACAGACCGAAATATTTAAACCCTGGAATAATTTTCCTTCTTTCGTTCATAAAATATTAAAGTAGGATGAATGTGGTGAAAGCAGTGAAATATTGATTATACAAAACCGATATATCACTTTAGGAGAAAATAAAATGAAAAAAATGAGATATTTTTTCGAATGATTTCAGTAAGACAAATAAGTGAATTTATGGAAGAAAAATGTGTGGGTTCTTTTGCTGTTTAACTATACTTGGGAATTTTCTGCTTTACTTTAACTAAAGGGATATTTTTTTTAAAAAAAATCTCTTTAATAAGCGATTCTTTACTCGACTCTTGATATGGATTGGTTTCTTTTTAAATTTGAACAGCACATAAATTCAACTTTCGAATATGTACTCAAAAATGTTTGAAAAATGCTAATGATATATTTATATATAGGTCAGTACTTTTATAATATATACTAGAATATTTTTTTGATTTAATATACTCGCAAAAATAATTCTTCTGTTAAAGTAGTTTAATTAAATATGACAAAATGATTGATTTCAAAGTTCTATATGATGTGCAAGTGTTTTAGCTTACGAAAATGCACTTAAAAGAGATTTATCGACAAAATATTAAAAATGCAATTAACAGTTAGGCAGAAAGTTTATATCTATGAGAATATACTCATATAAAAATTAAGATCAGAAACATGTATTTCATCTTAATTGTAAAATGCATCCAGTAAAACTGATATTTTTGATTAGTGTATTTTAAATATTTTATAAAACAGTCACTACAATATCAACCTCCAGTTTAGGAAAAAATGTCGTTTAGCGTTAGTTTTTTACAGAACTACTGAATTGAGACCTTTCAAGCATATGGGAAATTTGCCACCACATTTGCGAATATTGCTTTAAAACAAACAAATTAATCTGTTCGCAATGAGAGTGATTTCTCATAACTGTTTAGAAGATTCTTTGAGATGGAGAGAAAATGGCACTGGACAGTCTCAAGCGGAGGAATGCTCGATGGCTACAAGTGGCCCCAAAGTGGTCTTCTGGTTATAAAATCCATTCTAAACAAGTGGTTCTATTACCAGGAAGGTCGAACAACTAAAATGATTAATTTCAATTAATTAAGTCAGAACTTTTATGTTGTTCAGTTTTTTTTCTGTAAAAATTTCAAGCCCTTATTTCCAATGTGTTAAAAAACAAATTATTTGAATGAATAAAACATTTTAGTATTTATTGAACCTTGTTTCTTTCTTTCAAATGTGGCTGAGGATAGGTAATTAACATTGCAGACCTACTACATTCAATGTGAGCTGGTATTTCTTTTTAGTGTGGATTAATATAGGTGGATACCAATTGCTAAAAAGCAATTTTGACACACAGTTTCTTCCTGAGAGGAAAGCACCTGATCTTACCGAGATTATGTTGAGAGCCAAATAGTCACTCTAAGGATCTTTAACAAATTTCTTAATCATACGGCATGGACGCTGTCGATTTTTTACAACATGAAAATCCACCGACCTGGGCTGGGGTCGAACTTGTAAAATCCAACGTACAAGGATATCACCTAACCAACTACGCCCCTCAGCCTTGGAGTTGGTTAGACGCTTGTTGAGTCTTGTGCAATTGCATGTTTAGCTTAAAAATCCAGAATTTCTATAATTACTTTAAAAAGTTAGAACTTAACCCATCAAATGCCGAGTAACAGTTACGCTATTCGCTTCCCAGAGTGCCACCTTTTTTAAACATAAGCGTGCGTATGCGATTATAGCGCGGAAGCGAAAAAGCACACATAATCAAATGTTTGTCTGAAATAAGTAAATCTTTCGCAAACGTTGTCTACGTCATTTTATTGCATTCCTAAGCCCTCTAAATAGTTTTATTGGTAGTAGACCTAGGAAAAGAATCGTATAGTGGAAAGACGTATATATACGGCCGGGACACTTAATGTACCGATTGAGAAAAAGGGATATTTGTCGTAGTTAAAAGGTTAAGATATCTGACTAAAATATCCCCTTTTCCTACAAAATTGATATTTAATCATTTTTAAGAATTTCCGTCTATTTTTGCATTGTCCTAGGTGCTTCCGAAAGGTTTCAAATTCTTCGTATTTTTGTTTCCCTATCCTTTGAAAAAGCAAGGTACTAGACACATTCCTTGTTCCTAAATTAGTAGAATTAATATGTTATAGCATACTTCCTCACGGCTTGATTGATTTACTCCTGTCGAGAATGGGTAACGATTTTGAACAAGAGCTCCAGCAGTCTAATCCTGTTAATAAAATTTTAATCCGTCAAAATTGAACCTAAATACGATTTATAGCGAACTATGCATAATAAATCTACTTAAAACATTCACTTAATGCAACGGAATCCATATTTGGGAACTAGTGCTGAATCTCTACAATCCGATTATCTTAATACTTTGATCTCTAAGATTAGTGATATGTTTATAATTAGGGAAACAGTCTGTTACATTGCACAGAGCTTCATATAATTAGGAAGATCCTCTTTCACGCATATTAGGAGTGACTTTCGGCGAGGTTTAATGTATCGTAGATATTTAGACTTTTTTCAAGCACTCAATAAAATATGTACATGGTATTTGCATTAGAAAGTTGAGAGTTCCGTTTATATTCTCTTTTTGAAGAGAGGGATTTTACATCTCCCAATCTTAAGTCATAGATACGACTTGTCTGTGTAATATATACAAGGAATAATTTTTTTTGGATGAAAACACCGAATTATTAACCTGAGAGATATAAATCAAGAGTCAATTAAGGCGAATGTGTTTCCCTGATTGACATTCTGAATTAATTTGCTTACTTTTTCTATGCATCAACTATTTACTTCCTCTAAGCCATTTTTTATAAAGTATAATTCATTTATGAATAATATTTAAGTGAATATCCTAAAAAGGGGCATCCTTATTTTAATCAGACATCTATTTCACAGACTTTTATAAATAACAAAGATTTTTTTTAAAATTTATTTATTTATTTTTTGTGATTTTGCAGTTTAAATAATTTCTAGTTTATTTTTATTAATACTTCAACATTTGTAAAAAATACATTTTTTGCAGAGGTAAGTATAAGATTGTTAAACAAATTTAATTAAATAAGAAGTTTTTAAAGATAATGGAGCATTTTACCAAATAGCTCTCAAGCACGAAAAGTTTATTTAAAACATGATTTACATCACTAAACTGAAGTAATGATAAGTACTTTTATCTGATTCATTTTTAAGTGGTTTTTTAAAATTTTTCTTTAAAGTTAAGCATAAATATCATGAAATAATAAGTGTTGAAAAACGAAAAGAAAAAAAAAATATTTTAGTCATGTAAACGGAAAACATCAGGAAGGAATATTAGATTATTGAACGAAAGAGTATACAGCGTAGTAGGATGAAAACATAAATTAACTTGTAGGAATACAAAGTCCAAAATGAATACGTACAACTGCGGCATCTGGCGGCTAAAACGATCTTGACCCCGTAAGGCCTGAAACCGAATTAGGCTTTGATGACAGATACGAACAGTCATTCCATGCTACTTTAAGGCTATATAAGACTTAATAAATCACACTGGATAGAGAGTGGTAACGGTCCAATCTATAAACAACCCAAAAACTCATACTTTAAATGGCATAGAGATTTGGAGAACTTGCTGGCCAGGGCAACTGTCGAGGTACGTCAGCCACTTACGAACAATGTGTGTGTTGTGGTTTTGTATTAACTTGATAAACGATGACATCTTGTAGGCTTTGATAATATAGCGCAGCCATAGGCTTTAAGATCTGAAAAATGTACGCGTGCCAATTTGCTCATACCAACGCATCAAGGCCAGGATCCTAATGACAGAATCCAATGCACGCAGGTCAAGTGCGTTCTCCTCCGTGTTTCCAGGTACGGATAAGTTCATCATAATGCTGTCCGTAGAACTAGTACTCATTCAAAAAGATGACATGGCCCATCATTATAGATAATTGCCATTGGGCGCTCTTTTTTCACCACGCGTTTCTATGCCCAAAATGTAAGAGGAACACGTAGCAAAGGTCACAATACAGACGTCCCGTGCTGTTCTAGATGTCATCGTGCTATTCATTTGAAACCTTTGTCGTACTGCAAACAAGCCACTTTAATGACTCAGGACAGTGGAGTAACTTGTCTGCTCTCTTGGGGCTAGTTGCTGGAGGTCGTTGAGATCGAACATGGCACTCAATATGACACTGCTGAAACCATCGTAATAATTTCTCCTTAGTATATGAGGTATAAAATGGTTTCCCCACAAACAACAAGTATCCAAGTTTGATTTCTGAAAAAGAATTACATTTCATCCCTTTTCTTCAATATAGAATTTGGCATGCCGTTTCTAAAACACATTTGTCGTTCCATTACACTTCAATGATGTGTTTTTCCATTTGTATACAACAGCATCTTCTTCCTTTAATGCGTTTTTCACGTTTTAATCATCCCATCTTTATGGTGTTGCAATTTTAATCGCCAAAGATGTATAATAAAAAAAATATTTTTAAAATATATTTAATAGAAAAAAATTAATTAATAGAATTGGGAAATTTTTTATCTGTTTTGTAAAATACCCATAAATTATATATATATATATATATATATATATATATTAGAGTATCTTGAGAGGGTAAAGCTTACGGCCATACAACTAATCGTTGAAAGTTACTTTATTTCTGGGTGAAATGAATGTTATCTAGAATACACTATTAAAGTATAAATCATTCCGTTGTTCGCTGGGAGGAAGAAAAAATAAAGTCACGTCCAAAAATCTCGTCAGGGCCGTCAAGCCGTTTTACTACTTATATTCTCCGCTTTCATTTGTCGGGTATCAAAATCCAGAAGTCGACTACCACCGTTTATTGATACTGAAAACGCTCACCCCTACACATTTTTAGTCCAGCAAGATCAGGAAACGTGAGCAGAGAGAGTCTTCTTTTTATTCCGAATCGACTCGTTTAAACTCCAGGGATGGGCCAGCTACACGCCCTCGCCACCTCTCATTGGTGGGCCTCAAATGTTGCACGTGGCTTCTCCGACATCATTCACACTCCACTGGTGAGGGCGAACAATGTTCTGGTGAGTTCTGATCTCTTCCGCGACAAAGATTTGTGTCCAACCTCTGGGGGTCATAATTCAACTGGTCATACTTTTCGCCGAGGTACTTCTGTGATATTCCTTGGTGCCAGAACTTTATATACAGATTTGTGTCATCAATGGTGGCAACACAAAAGGACAATGTCTCGTTTATTGAGTGTTCGAACAAACAGATGTCCGTAAGTCAGGATGTAAAGAAAGGTGTAACGACTGTTAAGCCATTCTCCCAAACAGTTCGTACGTGTTATGCCTCCGACGTAAAGGACGAACCAACGGGACCTTTTATAAAGACACAATGAACCAGGCAGTTAACTGACCCTCCTTACGCCAATTTTGACATGTGTAGAAGGGTGTGAGCTCTGTAAATGAGCTGACGTTTCAATATATATATATATATATATATAAGGAGTACAAATATGTTTCGGTGGTTTGACAAAAGACATTGTCTTCAGCAAGTTACAGTTAAAATTTACAGGTATAAGTTGGGGCACCGAGCAACCCTATAACGTTGAAGTATTAGTAATTTTGTATCTACATTTTGCAATATTTTTATGTGAAATTGTGAATAAGTGTCAGTTGTGAAAACTTTGTATTTACTCTTTAATTTAAAGAAAATCCCAGCTGTGTTACATAGAAGTTGTTGTGAGTGGTTTCAAAAGATTGAGTTCGTTGAGTTTGAGATCTAAGATAATAACAGAGTGAAAGTTATTGGTGGAAGATGGGCGAAACTCCATAACAACTTGTACTTACATTAGGAGTGACTCAACAAATAGTTCCGCATGGTTTAAAATCATTGGGAAAGTTCAAGAATCAAGAAAACTGGGTCCCAAATGAGCTGATGTTGAGAAGCATTGAGAGTTAATGTTGCAAGTGGGAAATGCTGTTTACCAGGTATGAGCAAACTTGTTTTTTTTTTGCATCGTACAGAGTCTGGTAATGACAAATTTATTCGCGACGATAGTCCAAATATCCATGGTCATCCTTGAACAACCGAATATTTATTCAAAGAAACTCAAATTGTGCACTTGGTGGGAACAGCTTGCTATCTTGTATTACGAGTTGCTCACGTAACCTAATGAAATAATTACTGGGCTGTGCCGCTGGACACTCAAGGAAAATCGTGCTCACACTACTACTCTAAACATGGCAAAATTATTCTTAAGCGTGATATTGTTCGTACACTGCATACGTCGCCAATGAAAACTACTTAGAAACCCTCAATTGGGAAATCTGCCACATTCACCGGACATTATACTTTAGAATTGTATTTTGTTCCTATTTAGAGCTCAGGGCTTGTTTGAGCAGCTCTTATTGTCATGTAAAAATACCAAAAAATGGGTGGATAATCTTAAGTTAAAGCTTTATTCCGACATAGTTTTCCTATTCTGCAAGAAAAAAGCAAAAACAGAGGCTAGCAATGGAAGATACATTGAAAAAACACAATGTACCATTCTTTAGTACTATTTGCTCAATGTATGATAAAAAATGGAAAAACATATTTGTACTCCTCATATGTCGACTAAATAAGTGAATTTTTCTTGAGATTCACATAATAGAAAAATTCATTTCATCGTTTCAATCCTGATGTAAAATATATGATCACAAACACTGTTAGAAATAGTTAAAATACACTGGTGTCCAAAAGTTAAGCATAATTGATAATTATGTGAATAAAGAAGGAACTGTAAATCAGAATGGCGGGAAACGTGATATGCGAGTGTAAAATGGTTATAAAATAAGGAAGGAAATCAAAAGAATGATGATAATTAATTTTATTATCCAAAATAGCAGTTTGAAAGAAAACTGAGCATAACAAGGATTCACACTTTAAAGAAAAAATGAAAGAAAACATTAAATAAAATACTGATGCTGCAGTTTAATAAGGCGTGTGATCACCTCTGACAGCCAGGCACGCTGCACAGCGACTTACCATACTTGCTATGAGATGATGAATGAGTTGTGGGCTCAAATGGTTCCAAGCTTCTTGGAGAGCTCTCTTCAGTTCTTTAACGGAGCTTGGTGAGTGCGAAAGAGATACAATTAGTACCCAGTGCATATCCCATACATGCTCGATAGGATTTAAATCAGGGGAGTTCGCAGGAAACGGCATGCGTTTGATGTTTTCCGTTTCAAGGAAGTAATCAATCAGCACCGCTCGGTGAAATGGCACATTATCATCCATGGATATAAAGTCAGGACCGACAGCACCTCGAAACAAGTGAACATAATGCTCAAGAACTTCGTCTCTGTATCTTTGAGCAGTCACAGACCCCGTGTCAAAGAAATGGAGGTCCGTGCGGCCGTCCATTATGATGCCTGCCCATACCATTATTCCCCTTGATGGAAAATGATGTCTGTCCGTTATGCCTCTTGGCTAAACGTATTCCACGTTCTCTTCATATCGTTACCCGCCGAGAATCACTACTCAGACTAAACCAGGATCTCGTCACTGAACATCGCATTGGCCCACTCTCCCACACTTCAATGTTGATATTTCGAACTCCAGTTCAAACGAGCGCGTTTATGCACAGACGTGAGGGGAATGCAAACTGCTGGTTTTCTGGCATACAGGCCAGCATGATTGAGTCTCCTGTAAACAGTTTGTCTCGAAATTCGAATTCCTGTGGTGACTTTGAGCGCAGAACCCAGTGCTCTGGTAGTACTGCCCCACTGACGCCACGCACTTATTACCAGATATCGGTCTTGGCGAGGGGTTGCGACTCTTGGTCGACCTGTTACTAGTTGTCGGGCAACATCTCCCGTTCTTTGAAACATCTGCCATAGTCTTTAGTTCACAGACTGGTCCACGTTCAGAATTCGAGACTCTTCGCTTTGTGATCGTGAGGATTCCAGCATTCCAACGAGTCTTCCTTTTGTAAACATGTCCCATAATTCACCTTGTTTGATGGTTAACAACGTTCCTTCGCACCGCAGTTGCACGAAACTTGTCTGAACTTCCTATGCTGCGTGAATCGGTTTCTCGTCGTTTCGACATGCGCCGGTGTTTCGCGCAGGACGTAGTCGACTGAAAAGTTTTGCATAAACCCAATGTTTCTTCTTCACCCAATTACTATCCACAAGAAATTTGGAATAATTTTACGAATATTTACTCCATGTTTTTCGCATTTTACGATTTATGCCTAACTTTTGGACACCAGTGTATATTTAAGCATTGATAGTTCCCCCGCTAAATATCCTATTTTATATCTGAGCTCTCGGATTACCTAATTATAACAATGTAGTGTGGAATTAATCAATTTTCATAATAATCTATTTTTGGCAACTATAACTTCGTTATGTATTATAAGTGTTAAGTGAATATTTGAGTGCGGTTAATAAAATTTACTTATAATCTAACCATTAAACTATTGGAATAATTAGTAATATTGAGTGATATAATTACACATTCGTTGCTTAATTAACATACTGGAAAATTGTCAGTCCTGGAAGTATTAAACTAATTACTCTAGCTTCAAGAAATATAATGATTGCATTATGTTTGCATATATATTAATTACAGTAATATTTTTTTCAACGAATTATAGAAGTTGATAGAATTTTAGAATATAATAGAATCTTCGTTAAATTCTAAGAAACTTCAAATTTTACAGGCTATAGTGATTATTAGAGTATATATATATTTCTTCGGATTTTCAAAATCTACTCTGAAGTAAGATGTTCTCTACGGTATTATAGGTGAAGGAAAAAATAAAATAAAATAATTTATTTTTATGTTAAGTACTTCCACAAGGGGAATGGATATTAGGAAATTGAGCTTTTTATGGTAAAAAATCAAAGCAGTTATTATTAAGGGGGTCCGGCACTTTCTATAGGAGCCTATGTTAAAATTGCGTAAGTTTATGTACTTTTTTCTCAGAAACTACTTGCTCCTCATAGATTAAATTTTTACAGTAGGTTATATGTACTATCAATAAAACTTTAGTGCAGGGTTTTGTCTTTTTACTAAAAATTGAAATAATTATGAATTTTTTAAAAATTCTCCAATTTCTTCCCCCTAAAATCTAGTTTAAAAAGGCGTTATCTAAAAAGGTTTGATAGGTATTTCTTATCCCCCCATGTAAATGTGTAAACATGTTGAAAATATACTTACTGAAAATTTGAGAACCCTACATTAATTAGTTTCTGAGAAAAAGGTACATAAAAAGAAAAATTTTGCATTTTGAGGAAACAAGCTTTAAAGTAAAAATTTGTAATTTTTAACGATTTACCTTTTTTAATACTTTTCAGAAAAATATGAAACATTTTCTTTGCCCTCTGCTTCTACAAAAGACTCTTCTAGTTTTCTTTTTTTCATCATTTTTAGCAATCTACCCCTTTTTTTTTGTATCTCAAGATGCTTTCGTTGGGCTACACGAATCCTACGTGCATCTAATTTTTTAAAGCATGACACACAATTTAAACCTGGTTCAATAAAACAATGTTTTAAAATGATTAATTTGGCTACATGGCCCATATTGAATTGTGCAATTCCAATTTTTACTCCTAATTTTAGAGTTTTTATCTCCACAAACGTAGATTTTGGAATGACTGACCATATGGTATTATTAACTGACTCATTGGGGTTTTGATTCTTTCCATGTAGACATTTTTTTAATAACCTAGGGTCAGCTAAATCTCTAAAAATTGGCTTAATTTTATTCATGAGGGAAGATGGCACATGGGTATGTGTTTTATGGTCATAATGCTTTTCGTTAAATTCAGCTTTTGCTTTCTGAAACTTGCACCATGAATTTGTACCCGAGGGACACAATCCATGTTGAGGGCTTTCATTTGTAGACAAAAGATGGAAATAAACAGCCCAAACAGCAGTTTTCATGTTGTACAAATCATTGATATTGTTTCTAATGGTCATACCATAATACCTCTGAATTTTGGAAATTAAATGTCGTCCTCTTAGGCTTCTTCCATCACTTAATTTTTTTCCTCTGTTTTTTCTTTTGAGATTCAAAAGACGGGGTACCCATACGCTTTTGAATATGTCAAACGCACTCTAATTTTTCTACTTGAGTGTCATAAGGATTCAGGGCAAGTATTGATGAAAAACCTCTTGAATCTCCATCTCCCATATATTTTGTGTAACGAATGTGCCATAATGAGGTTCAGATCTTTCAAATATCGCCGTTACGCCTTTCACTTCCATGTCTCCACTTGTTCCTCTATAGTTGGCAATACATGATGGTTCATGAACAGAATTAAATGCAGTTTTGCACCAACAATGTTTCGAAAACACTTCAAAGTCAATAACTATTCCAGTATCAACACTCGTAGCTGTAACAATACCATTGAGGGACTGGTATCCTCTTTTCTGCCATGAACCATCTAAGGCAACAGCAATGTCTCGTCTACGTTCTATTCGTGTTGCCTCCTCAACAGAATTTCTCATTGATTTTTCACAGGTAAATTTAGAAGAGTCGAACAACAATTCTGTATCAGTACGGAATTTTTCAGGCGGAGATGGCAAGTTCATAAGTCCACAGAATGTTTCTGCAGTTGAACGACCTCTTCCAATAGATCTGAAAGCAAATACCAATCTGAAATTTGAGTGGAAATGTTTATTTTTATTTTTCAATTTAGTTGACGTAGGGAAACAATGTTTTTTTGTGCAAAAACTACAACAAAGTTCCATATAATACACAATTACACAATTCCAACTCTTTTAGAAGCCTACAATGAGATGGAATGGCCACAGTTTTTACAAACAGCAAAGTCCAATAACGCTTTATTCAATAAATTTAACTCTATTAAAACATTTTTTTTCATTACTTTCTTCCATATCTTCATGTAAACTGTTGTTTGAAATAAGTTTTCGTGTTGAAGCACTTTGAATAATAGTTTCTGTGCTGATGAGATAGCTGGAACATTTTGAGCAATCATTTTTTAAACGCCCAAATTTTTGAGTTTTTTAAATATTTTTTTAGATCTCCCCATAATTTTGTCGTTAATAAAATACTGATAAATAATTTAATGTAAAACGTGGATTAAACAGAAAAAAATCTGGATAAATAAATTAGAATTCACAATTAGCAAGTTCAAGCAAAAATAATCCCATTTTACAACAAACCAAACGAAAAAAAGTAACTGTGTTGAGTTGTCTTTTCCTTTCTTCCAAGAAAAATCGTTTTATTTATGTGTAAAAAAATATTATACTAATTGTGGACAAAACAAATCGCGCTGTTATCGAAAAATTAAGCATAATGAAAGACATGTGCTCCTCGAGGTGCACCTGTCACGCGTCAAAAAAAATGGCTTTCTTTTAAAAAAATAAATAGAAATACTTCTAATTATTGTATTTCCATATATCATATATCATTTTAAGCAGAAATGTTTGATCTTTTCAAAAATGTAAAACAGTCAAAATCGATCATTTTTCAAAAATTTATTAGGTAAACAGGTGTTTTACTAATTTTTAACATTTATTCCGATGAGAGAAAAAATAAGAAAGAGTTAGAAAAAAATACATCAAAAGTTCATTTAACAGCTTCTTTAATATCAAATTTTAAGAAAATAATAACAGACTGTCAAAATTACAGTGGACGATAAAGCGGATCAACCTGCAGGGATTGACGGTGCTGGAAGGGGGAGGGTTATAAAAGGCTATGATGTACATTATAATACTCATTTATTTATATTGTTGGAAAATAATTATTTTGAGTCTAAAATCTTCAAACCAATAGTTAGTACACCCACATATTTTTCAGAAATTCAATCCTTTTATGACAGTAAAAAAAATTTGAAATAATTTTTTAAAGTTGATTTTGCTTCTAATCTCCATAATATGGAACTTCTTTTTCGAACAGATAGGTTCCAATTTATAATAATTTTTTGCCTTATAACTAAGACCTACTTTAGTAATCATTAAATTTTTTAAAAATCTAAAAAATACTTTTTAAAACATTTATTTATTGAAATGTTTCCTAAGATTGTATCTGCCTTTCTATAATTTATACACAACTAGTCAACCTTAGCTATTTAACTAGATTTGGGCAATTGATCATAGAAAACGGTCGTCATAATATAAGTAATCAAAATAATACGAAAGAAGCCTTATTTTTTAAAATTTTCAAATGCTAAGAATTCCTTAAATTATAATAAGAACAGGGAAAACCGAATTTTTTAAAAATAATTTCTCTTTGACATTCTAAGCACCTTCGAAATTTTATTTTTTTAAACACTTCAAATACCAGAAAAAAATCTTTAAAATACAGCAGTATATGTCTCTTAGAAATAAGAATACATAGAATATGGTGCAATCATAAAATTTAAAAATTAATGTTTAAAGGCATAAATAGAAGTACAATACTGCTTTCCATTCAAATACAACAGAATTGCTTATGATAAATTCAGAAGTAATATTTCAAGGATTGTTATATTTTTTCAAAACTGTGTAGTCTAGACATCAGTTTTGTTATGTATTTCATGAATTACAAATTTCTATGTGCGATTTATGTGTCTTTTTCAGATAGCAATTTGTTTCTTTTGTACAAACCTTATAAGTGAAATTGTAACACAAAGAAATAATACACGTAGTGCCGTGTAAATATCAGGATCGATATTGGTGTGCTGGATATGCAAATTATTAACTTGGTGCACGCATCTGATCACGTGGAACTCATATTCGGGCTATAAAGAACCGCAAACTTCCCTTTCTCATGAACAGCATTTGAGATTTTGCGTAATATTTCCGACTACAAAGAAGCAAAGAAAAAGCCTCTGAGGTGTCGGTGAGTTCAATACCATTAGTTAACGACCGAGAAACGTGACCGTATTATCAAACTCCATGAACTAAATTTGTCGCTTCACACAATAGCAACTCATGTTGAGACTATTTGAGTCCCTTCCCACACGGCATGTGAAATTCTTAGTCGATTGGTTGAAGAAGGATCTGCGTCTGCTTAAGCAATACGCAACAGATTGTATAAAGTACAGTTACGTACACGGATATCAGCAACAAGGGTACTATTGACCATTCAAAACTTGACTAGATGCCTGGGGGGGATGCCACCATGATTGTATCTGGATCATTGAATGTCATTGAGTATTGTTTACGGATGAATCTATTTTCTGTACGTTAAGGATTGACGGCCATTGAATGGTATAGCGGTGATCCGGAGTGAACCGAAAATCAACCAATTTTTCTGACTGATAAGCTAGTCCTAAACCGGACTCATGGTACGAGGTGGCATGATGTTTGATAACATAATACATTTAGTACACAATGACAGAAGACCGCTGCGTCACAAAAATCGTGTAGCCTTCTGTTGTTCTGCCATTGGTACAGGCGTACTCAACACAGTGTCTTACCAAGACAATGATAGGACGCTTGTCGCAAGATGATTGCTTACAAGTCTGACTGGATTTGACATCCTTTCCAGGCTGGAAAACTCTTCAGATTTGTAACACATCGAAACCCTGTGGGATATCAATGGACTTGACATGAACCAAGGAACGTTAGCGCAAACCCTGGATGATCTGCGTACAGCAATATATGTTGCCTGGAAACGGTTACCTCGAGCAATTAGTTATGGACCAATAGATAGAAGGCCTTGCCGAATTGATGCCGGTATAGCTGCGCAAAGTGGGTATAATTAATATTGAATAAATTGGTTTACAATTACTTTGTTTGTTTGTTTCTTTAATCATTAGCTTATACACCTGATCACTGTCGTGACGCTACGTACATTATTTCTTGTTGTTGAATTTTTACTTTTGAGGAGCGTAGTCGTACTAAACGCTACCATACCTTTTCGTAGAGTGTTTCATGGCATTATAAGACTATACATTCTTTTACGGCTATTGTTATCTACGTGCTAGTATCTTCAATTGCATTGACAAATATTCTTACAGCATTCGTCTCGATTTAAATAACAGGACTTAATTTAAAAAATAGAAGTATATTTATCATTTAAGCTTTAATTTTCTTCGTAGTCAATTTCCTGAAACTCCAATTTTAGTATATCTCTATTCATTAAAATAGGCCTGCTTGCTCATTTCTCAGGCCTTAAGTCTGATTTTTCAAAAAATTAAATTTTTTATATCTCTAACAACCCTTATAACAGCTCTCCCTCCACAGAAGTTGATTTTATAACTAGGTGCCATCCTGGATAAAAGGCTCACTTTTAACCAACACATCATACAAACGCGTGATAAACTCTGGAATGCTTTAAGATCTTTTTACCCCTTAAGGTATCCGACTGGTTGCGACAACTTTTTTTTGAAAAAATGGAGATATGGGGTTTTTTTTGTGATTTTTATATTTATTTGGTATATTTAAAGAAAAAAATCCTAAAATTGAAAAGAGAAAAAAAAAAATATTATTATTAAAATGGGAAAAAACTGGTAAAAATTTACAAAAAATTACGTAAACGGGACCCGCCCTGTACAAAAATTTTATAAACAAATACTCAATTTTTCAGTTTTGATATGTTACTTTGTTATTAATGTTTGAAGTGACCTTCAGGATAAGAGATATTTTAATTTTTACAAAAAATAGAGCACTTTATCTTAGTTGTTATACGGAATTGCTTAAAAAAACAGTGGTTATATTCACATAAGGGACTGTAAATTTTGTAATAATGCAGTGATTTATAAATCTGAAGATCAAAATAATTCTACTATTATACAGAACATACACAAAAAAAATTCAGTAAATTATTTTAGAAACTTTTTCAGCAATCCTTGTCCCCGTTTGATTTTTTTCAAAAAAACACATTTCGTGTAAAACACATTTTAAAGTTTGAAACACGTTTTCCTAAATATTAATACTTACCTACAGGTTTAAAATTCCCCAGATTTATACGTAACACCTTCCTTTTTCTCAGATAATGCACAGCTCCTTTTTTTAAGTCCTCTGAGTTTTTTTCTCTTGTTTTTTGTAGTTGGCAATGAATGTCTCTCCGAGTCGACAATTCTTTCTTCATCAACGCTTGAATAGCCCTTCACAATGAAGCAACCCATTGGGATGTATAAATGTTCCAACACGGAAAGAATCCCTTTAGATCCATCATTGAACTGTAATACAGCTAAGAATGCGCCAAATTGTAATGTCAGAAGTTCAACAAAAGTTTCTTTTGGGATTATGCTCCACAAAACACCATTAAAACTTTCATTGGCATTTTGGGTCTTTCCATGCAAACATTTTTCGAGAAGTGATTGATCACATAAATCCATATAGGTGTTTTTCACCGTGTTCAATACAGCAGTTGGTAAGCCAGGTGTTCTATGTTTATGCAGTTTTCCTTCTTGCTTGGCCTTTTGGTATTTGCACCACGTATCGGATCCAGAAGGGCATTGTCCATGCATGGGTTTTTTGTCGGTTGAGCAGCAATGAAAAAATGCAGCAATGACTGCAGTCTGCATGTTAGACAAATTGCCGACATTACTTCGAATAGCAATTCCAAAATAATTTTGAAGTGTGTCGATAAATTTATCGGTCAATTTGCCTTTCCCACCTAAACCTTTTGTGGATTTCTTCAGCTTTCGTAAACGAGAGCCAACTCTCTTCTGCACATGTCCTATGCACTCATATTTAGTTATGCTCTCAATACCATACATGTCTTTCACATTATTGAACGCCTTTGAATCCCCATCTCCGTAGTAAGATGTATATCGAAGACTGCGGTTTGCTTCAGACCTTTCAAAAATCCTATAAGCACCGACAGTTTCCATATTAGAAGCTGATCCTTTGTGATTTTTACAAAAATGTGACACTACGCATTTTTTGGAGGGTCCCGATGTTTTTTCGTTTTTTGTACACACTCGACAATATTGACTGAGCACTTCAATGTCTAATATTTTACCAGAGTCCACAGAAATTGCCGAAACACATCCATTCAGTGAAGAGTAGCCACGTTTTTGCCATGTACCATCTACACTAACGCCACACTCATTTGAACATTCCGCAATGGATTTTGCTGACTCCAACATAGAACTGTTTGCAGCTTGTGACGTAGCATGCAGCAACTTAATTTCATGTTGTCTGTATGTACATTTTGAAAGATAAGGAATATTCAGCATACTGAACAGTTTCTTTCCAGCTGAAAATCCTTTGCCAATAACTCTCATTCCAAAGACGAGAAGAAGGTTTACTGTATTTAAATTATTCACCTTTGATGTAGAAGTGAATCCTTTTGAAAATGAACATTTCTTACACTTGAGACACAAATTTGACTGCAAACCAAGTCTTGAGTCTTCAACCAAGTACAGTTCTTGATCAAAACAAATAGGGCAAGAAAGAATAGAGAATATTTATACCAGTATTTCGATGTCGAAAATTCTATTACCAGAAAGAGTTCCGGTATCAACATTAAATAAAGTGTCGCTTAATCCTCTTCCCAATTTTTCTGTACTAATACTTGCATCACTAACTTTCTTTTGAGTAGTGCGGAAATTACCATTAAACTTTCGATTCTTTGGACGTATTTTTCGTCCATGTCTCATGGCAGATATTTGAAGAATAATTAAAAAGCAGTTTTATCAAATACGAAAATCAAAATGAACCTGTTTCAGTAAAAACTAGAATGAAAAAAGTTAGCAATGATATCGAACGTTAAGAAGTAAATAAACAAATATCCTGAAATTGCCAGATTTGAAAACTCCTTTTATAAAAAAAAAATAAGTGAGGCTTCTTAATAACGTTAAACAAAATATTAAAATATACTTTACTTCAAAATATATTTTTGAAAAAGTGGAAAGAAACCAAAAAAAGTTTCAGTTTTGGTTTCAGAATGCCACTTCCGGTCGGCAGTTACCAGCTGGAAGTGTCATCTGCTTGTACTAAAACAGTTGTAACTTTTGTTCTAGTGAACGAAAAATAAAAAACTTGGTAATTTTATAAAGCTAATAAGTTGGTCTACAAAATAAAATCATAAAATTCGGAAATGCATATGCATAACAAGGTTTTTCTCTACACTTTCGTTTTGTGACCCATAATTAACTACGATTGCCTTGTATGGAACTATGTAGCAAATTCAAATAGTAAAATTCTGGAGAAAGCATAAAATTCTTTTATGCGTAACATTGTTAAAGCAAATATTTGTACTAAAATTCGGATATTTATAGATCTACTAAAGTTCTCCCACTTAAAAAATATATGCAAAATCTTGAAATTAAATTTTTCGATAATCTATCTAATACTAATAATGTCAATATTCAAAATTTGGACAACTAGTACCCAGATGCAAATACTAAAAGACCCCGAAGAATTCTCCTGGATTCTTGTAATCTTCCCTAACAATTAATTCACACAGAGGCTAAATTTTTAAATTTTTATTTTTCTTTGAGTCATAAATTTGTTATTATTTATTTAAATTTAATTATTTATGCTGCTTCCACTAAAGAATCCCACACAGGCTAGCTATTAGAACCTCCCCGTTGTTAAGTTCCAATGTCTCTGGGTAGCTGATATAATGCTTTCTCATCGAGTGCAAACTACCAATCGCAGACAAGTCTCTCATAAAACATTAGTAACTTTCCCATCAACTTAGGATGCCTTCCGAAGCAGTCAGCTTGACCACAACACCTTAGCACCTCCTCTCAACCAATCAGGGGACTTTCTCTCATCAAGGACCTACTGCAATCAGGCCACAGATACTGTTTAGATATGGGATGGAGGGACGCTCTCAGTTCTATTTCCGAGCGACGGCGACGTTCACCTTCAGATGTCGATTCTTGTAAAACCCGTTCATAGCAAATTTCTACTCAACAGAAGAAATATGTTAATCGAATTTAAAGTTTATAAGTCAAATAATTCAAATACAGAAATTATTTATTGACCAATTTTCAGTTTTGCATGAAAGCCTTTCGGGCACTTGAAAATGTACTTACTTGATTTGCCCGAGAGTTGATCGGGCAACC